>RPOG01001593.1:0-30000 GCA_008086565.1 Thalassoma bifasciatum
GAGGAATGCAATGAGTCAACTCGGGCCATAAAGAGACACAGGAAGCATTTAATTCCCGGCCTCACACTGCCGGCATTATTGGGCTGCTGGATAAGGGCTCCTTAGTGTGTCTGAGTGAGAGACATGAAGCGTGGGGCGTCCGTCCAGAGCAGGAGGCTTTACCGACCAGGAATGAGAAGCAGGTTAATCGTCAGGGAGGGAAAAAAAATAAAAATCAGACACTCAAAACCTGTGTAGGTACCACCCAGTTTAAAAACCTACTGGGACCAAGTCTCTACACGCTGAGCTACTTCCACCCTCTGGGCGCTTTTCAACCAGAAATACCTGGAACCATTTAGTGTAAGGAACTACTGTTACTTCTGTTAAAAAGGAAAACCAGTTCAAAGAAGAATGATTGATCAACAAAAAATCTCTGCTATACCAGGCCCAAAAATCAAAAATTAAAGTGATCTCACTGGATCCAGGGAAGAGTTGATGTCAGGAAGCAGCTCCTTTGTTTTCCTCCGCGTGCAGCAGCACGAGGCTGTTGTTTACCTCCGTTGTCATGACGCCCAACATTGAGCTGCTGTATTACTTTAATGAAATCTTTTTAAAGCTTGTTTTTATTCCTTTAAAGACCACGACAGACAAAATTATGTTTGTGTGGCGTTATAGATGACATGCACGCACTTCTGCGCAGCTGTGTTATAAGATCCACGCCCACCGTGAGTCTGTAGTCGGGCTAGAGGAAAAGGTAAACAAACCATGTAGAGCCGAGCCGAGTAGGGCTGGAATTGTATGGTGGAAAAGCGCCATTTGATATCTGGATGTTAACAAATATTCAAAAATGTAAACATATCTGCTTTCAGGGCTAATAGCTAAAAACACATGACCCTGATTGACGTATGGCACATCACGTGAAATTGACAAAAGATTCGTTCGCTCAGAGCCAATGTTAAGAATTGACAGGAATCATTAGGCATTAAGGCTAATGATGTCAATGGGTTGAACTATATCTAATCAATTCTGAACAGGAACCAGTTATTGATACCCATCCCTAACTAGGATGAATCCCCGACCTCCTGCTGTGTTTACAGAGTCACTTTTCAAAGTGTAACACCCGGAGTCAAGCAAGTCAATCACAGCTTTAAAGCTCCTTAAAAGGTTCCAAGTTCCTAGGACCTGGTTAAAACTTTTTGTCGTCTGACCTCAAGCAAGAACGATTAATATTAGTTTGAAATCTGGTTGTTACAAAGCAGCAGAGAAAATCTGAGCCAGAAAACATGTATTCAGTCTTTCATCTTCTCTTCAGTGAGTGTTTGGTGACTTTACGTGATGTCACCGCAGTTTATATTTAGAGAAAACCGTGTCGTCTGAGATTTGTGAATGCCAGACATGTTTTCCTCCAGACTTGTTCTGCGTCATCGCCTTAGACATCCACAACACAATGAGGCCATTTAATCCAGACAGAGCCAACACTGTGAGAAACCCAGTTCATCTGAGCAGACCGCCTGAGCTCGCTCCCGTTCGGAGGAGAAACTCACTCACTCACGGTCAAACATTCATGCAACCTCACAACAAAATGGTCGCACATGCCAGAGCTGAGAAAGAAAAGGGGGAGGGGGGGGGGGGTAGTGTAAATCCTACATTTACGGTGAAAACATCCTTTTTTTTCCCTGGAGTTTCTCTCTCATAGTTACCACAAACCGAGGAGAACCACGATGGCCCAGTTGATGTGCATTCCTCACATACCATTACACGAGGAGCGAGAGGAGAAAAAAAGGGCAAGTGAAGCAAAGCAGAGGTGCTGAAACGTTACTATGGCAGTGACAAAACACCACTAACGCTCCCAAAACGCCATCACCATTACCTCAGAGGATTCAAAGAGTGAAAAACACATCTTTTCAAGTCTTTAGAAGTAAAAGCCTGCAGCTAACAACCAGTCTGACTCCCATGCAGCAATAAATCAATGTAACACAAACAGTGAGCAGCCAACACGCAAGGAACAGTGAGCATAAAGGGCGTAACGTACACAAAAATCACAGTATGGTGTCAACGTTGATTTGAAATCACAGTTTGGTTTATTTGCTACACAGTAAAGGAATCAACATAAATAAAGGAATGCAACCAATGAGATGTTTTTGACTATGTGTCATTTTAACTCAGCTGGTCATTATGTACATTTAAACATATGTGAAAGTATTTATACTAGTACAGGTAACATTATGTAAACAAAACAAAAAAAACAGCTACATGTTAACATGAGATCCCCACATAGCAACTCAAATAAAGTACCAGATTGGCTTATTTTTCATTTTATGAGTAAGTGAAGACCCAAGAAACTAAGGTATACTGAGGTAAACAATACTGAAAAAAAAGGTGGGTTTTACTAATATGTCCTTTTCAAAAGTCAAGTCTAATGGTCTGATCCAGCAACCGTGGGGTTTTGTACTGTTCTTATTTTTGTGAAACAATCACATGATCAGTGAAACCACTTTATAATACAGGAGTACAGTCGAAGTATAAAGAAAAACATTATGTCAAATGGGGGCTGACTTACTTTTGGGGCCAGCTCCAAGTGGACACTTGGAGAACTGCAACTTTTTAAAAGTTATTTCTTCTGGCTTTTCTGTCTTTAAAGGAGCTGTGAGGACTTTCTGGAAAAGACTCCACCTCTGGGATTCTGACCAGACCAAGGAATGAGTTTGTTTTGAGAGATGACGAAAGAGCACAGCTTCTTTTAACTCGACTTTTCTTTGTTCAAGCAAACTTTTTAGCTGATAAGCACAACAAGGTAATGTATTTATCAACAGTTACCTAGCGCTGCTGCTGTTTGAAATGTGACAACAAGCAAACTTTGTAAGTTTGTAGCATAGTTTAGAAGCCGGTTACATTTAGTTTAGCAACTCATAGCCTGGTGCTCTGATACATGTCTGTAACGTTAGTGAATCCTGGTTGTGTCCTACCAGTGCTCATCTACCAACTCCAACCTCACCAAGCAGAGCAAACGTAACCTGGCTCTTCATTTTATTGATAGACTCTCAGGTTTGAACAGATCACTGCAGAATAACTGCTGCATGTGGACAGGAATCAACATTAACACAACACATTAGTGACTGTTTAAGCCTTTAGCACATGCTCTATCATTCTCCTGTTTTTCTTTCTTCTGCTCTTCTGTCCCTTTTCTGTCTGACAGTCCAGCTCCTGCTTCCACTGATGATCTCATTTTTAGTTGTAGATTATGATTAGGCGTATATCTAGATAAGACTTTTCAAGATCACTTAGAAAGTCCTCACAGCCCCTTTAAATTCAGGAAATAGGATGAGCAGGCTTGACCAGAGGTGCAGTTTTTGGCGCTTTCATACTGGCGTTACTTTTCAACTCTAAAGGTATCCCCCCAGCTCCAAACTTCAGAAATTGCTAACTTACTCCACATCTACCTGTTTATATCATAACATCATCTTTTCATTCTTAGTCAGACTCTGCTCTGAGGGTGGAGGTGAGAACGTGAGCTGCTCACACCAGGATTTCATGAAGATTTCAAGCTGTTTCTTCCACTGCATGACACCCATGAAAGAAAAGAAAAACCTCGAACTGTCAGGTCAGAAATAGACCTCCTCTCCTCTCTTAAACCTTCTTTGCTGTTCACGCCTCACCGCGAGTTTCCACTTGAGCTTCATTTTACACTTCGCCGTCACGTCAGGTTGTCACGGCGGTGCTACCTTACAGGGGTGCAGACAAAAGCAGCAGGGATGGGCTCCTTGAGGACATGGGTGCTGCTGCGTCCCGTGTGCTGCATCAATATTACATACGGGTCGTGGATGTCGCACATGCTCGCGGCTCTGACACGCAGGACGCAGGCGAGGCGCTCGATTCCTCTACATCAGCATTTTTCTCTGACTAATGTGTTGTCTGACAGTGAGGTGTGGTCTTGGCAGCTGTGCACCAGAGAATTCAGAGCCACTGCACAGAGGAGGAGGTTAGGAAAAGGGAAAAATGTGTTTCATCGAAGAAGGTTTATAATAGGGCTGAACGATTTATCATTTTCTGATCGAAATCATAATTCCAAACATCGTGATCATGTGATCGCAAAACATGAAATTTTTTTGCTCTTGACTGACCCAGGATCTGTTTTATCAGCTGTTTTACACACACCTGCCTCGACTGTTGAGCAAAATCCTTTTTTCCTTGAGATTGTTGAATTGTGTTTTTCTCATTATTACTTATTCAACTTTGTTTTTTCTTTTTTTTTTTTAATTTATATTTCTTAACTTAACAGTTGAGAGTCAAGGATGGGTCTTTTTGCACAACAGAGGATGAGGGCCACGCTAAGAAGACAAAAGAAAAGTAGATAATTAAGTCCTGATCTCACAAGAAGAAACTCATAAACTGACAAGAATGAAGTCGTAAACTTAGGAGAATAAAGTTATTAACTTATGAGAAAAAATTCACAAACTGACAGGAATTAAGTTGTAAACTCACAAGAATTAATTTGTAAAATTACGAGACTAAAATTGTAAACTTACAAGAGTAAAGTCATAAACTTACAAGAAGAAACTTATAAACTGACAAGAATAAAGTCATAAGCTTAGGAGAATAAAGTTATTATCTTACAAAAAAAAAGTTATTAACTGACAAGAATTAAGTTGTAAACTTCCGTGAATAAGGTGATAAACTTACGATACAAAATTCATAAACTGACAAGAATGAAGGCGTAAATTTAGGAGAATAAATTTATTAACTTATGAGAAAATATTCACAAACTGACAGGAATGAAGTTGTAAACTTACGAGAATAAAATCGTGAACTTACAAGAGTAAAGTCATAAACTTACAAGAAACAACTTATAAACTGACTAGAATAAAGTTATTATCTTACGAAAAAAAAGTTATTAACTGACAAGAATTAAGTTGTAAACTTCAGTGAACAAGGTGATAAACTTACGATACAAAATTCATAAACTGACAAGAATGAAGTCGTAAACTTAGGAGAATAAAGTTATTAACTTACAAGAAAAAAAAGTCATTAACTACAAGAATAAAGTCATAAACTTACTGACTTTCTTCTCATGAGTTTGCGACTTCTTTTCCTGAAAGTTTCCAACTTTATTCTCATAAATCTGTAAGATTAATATCATAAGTTTACTTTATTTTCGATGATGTTTCAATGGCTTAGTGTCATTTTCTGTCAAGTTTTTAAATGTTACTGTACATTGTGAATACATCACTGAAGCTTAATTTGAAGAAAAGCGTGAACCCAATTGAAATTGTAATATCTATCCAGAAAAATCGTAATTAGATCTTTTTCTAAAACCGTTCAGCTCTAGTTTATAACTATAATGCATGAACGCTTAAAGACTTAGGAGTCTGCAAAACCTCCTCAGTCATTTTAAAGCAGTTTGTTTTTGCATTGTTCAGAAATATGTGCTCACAACAGAGGCAGGAAACAGAAATATTAATGACAAATTAGTCACTGATGAATCTAAAAGTCTATGAGTCGGATAGGAACAGCAGGAAAAGCAAGAAATGATGCAAGCTTCAGAGAATTTGATCAAGCCTGGACCTGAAACGTGAAGTAAAAACACCCTCCAGTTGTTCCTGGTTGAGAGAAAATTTCAAAACTGATGTAAGTCAATAAAAAAATACACAAGAGTCGAGCTGGGTGGTGCAATCAGAACGAGGGAAAACCACGTCTCCATTTTCACCGTTTTATCTGGTGAGTAAACCAATTCACGACTCCGACAGACTGGTGACCTCAGATTTACTGTAAAACTCCGGGGAAGGAGGCAACTTTGCGGCACAAACAGGCAGCTGTCCCACACGCCCACGCACACAGACGAAGGCTGTAAGTGAGAATTAACAGGCCGACAGCTCGCAGAAAGGATCTGGTGTGACCAACGGGGACAGAGGAGCGAAACTCAGAGGAGCAGACTTAATAAACAAAGAGTCCCTTCAGAGCGGCTCGCTGCAAAAACACAAACGCTTTAAACTCAGCACAGAGAGCATCACAGGACTGTCTCTGCGGAGGCTTCAACACACACACACACACACACACACACACACACACACACACACACACACACACACACACACACACACTGACTGATAGAGCATTTATCCTCAACCCTGAAATCTTAGGAATCTGTGTCACCAATCACAGCAACACATATAACATAAACACGACATACATATACGACTTTAGCTGCCGTCAAGTCGACTATAAAACCATAACAACACACTCACAGCATCAGTGGATCAAAATCTCTAACTTGATTGAAGGGTTACTTGTTTATTTATTTCAAATAGTTTTTTAGTGACCAGCCAATCACAGTGCACCGAGTGAGCAATGACTTTGTGTGTCGACCAGGGTACCTGCAGGTTTTGGAAAATCAAATTTAAGACTTTTTAAGACCTTTTTAATGCCACTTTGAATTAAATTTAAGACTAAAAACGTATAAATATAGTCGATGGTTTGAGGATCCTGCTTCATTACAACCAAATCACAACAAGTGTCACTGTATGAGACTCATTCAAATTTACTTTTTGTCTGTTTATTGAACATAAAGTTGCTCATTGGTTAATATCTGTATGTAAAAGTGCAAACAGTGACCCATAGTCAAGAGCTGGGTTTCCATTACAGTTTTTCGCAAAATAAAAGCCATATTCTTAAAATTTCGACTAAGTATATTTGCGCTTTGAACATGTTAACTCTCGTCAAATATCATCCCGCGAGATTTCACTGCTGGAAGATGGACGAGTTTCTATCTCCTTATAACTCTGCATTCCTCTGTTGTTTGCTGTCTAGTATGGCCGTTATGTTTTTCTCGAAAATAATTGCAAGAAAAGTCTCCGTCTCCTCCTCTGTCCAATCGTAGCGCCATGTTTACTCACAGAGAAGTGATCATGAGACCAGGTACGTCCCGTCCTGTGACGTATAATCGCAGAAAAAGTGTTTCCATTGCGCTTTTGCGATATATTTGAATGTCAAAACATCTGAAAAACCACCTCATGAAAGCGTAAAAACTTTTTATCGATATTTTAGTGAATTTTTCAAAACTCAGGTGTTTCCATTACCAGTTTTTTATCGAGCTTTTTAAATTTTGCGCATATCCAAGGGTAATAGACACGCACCTATAGATTGCCTAGCAAGGATGCAGATAAGTTATATGAGCAGCTTGTAAGACAGTTTTCACTCTACATGTCCTTCTCAAAAAATCCCGCAAAAAAAAAAAAATCAATTAAACATGACCAAATTCTGCCTGAGGATGTGCAGGAACCCTGTTGATGATAGCAGGTGGGAGGAGCTATCCTGAGCGGCGTAACACAGAGAAATAATGATTCTATATCCGCAGCGTATCTCATTGGCCTGCAGGAAGTCAGGTGTACGGCTCTTTAGTTTCTCTCAATCGGTGCTCGCAGGGCTGTTTTTTACCGTTTATGGTGTGTTTACGAAGCTACGACTGTTAGTCATGCTATTATTAGCCACAGTCGGTGGTAGTGAGCATGCGCTGCTGCTGGCACTGAGTCACGGAGGAAGAAACCAGTTTGGGTGTTGCGTATAAACAAATAAACAAAACTTATTGAAAATTCCAGCAGCTTTAATTGTGTTTTTCTGTGTTTGTTAAAACTGTATTTTAAGATTATTTAAGTATTGTTAATAAATAGCTTATAATAACACATAAGAGCCATAATTTCAAAATTCCTGTCAACTTAAAAAAAAATAATTAATATAAAAACATGGTGGACCACTGGTGGGCTTTTCTACCACCAGACCCAGCAAGTTTTCAGGGGGAAACCCTGATAAAATAAACTACATAATATAAAAGGGTAAAACTGAATTAAATACGCGTTAAATTATGAAAAACGCGAGGCTCCTGTTTTTGCCAGATCCTAAAGTTGTGGCGCTTCAACTTAAAGCAGAGTCAGGACAGAAAGTCGTGAGACAAAACCACATAAAACACCCCATAACTTACAGAGAAACAACAGTTATTTTTCAAGATAAATCAAACTATGTCAACATACCAGAGTTGGTATGCATGTCCAGTCATTACAAGACGTCCAGATGTTTTTGTTTTATATTTATTTGTCACCTAAACACTGTATTTCTCTTTTTTTCTCTGTATTAATAAATGGCTAGAAAATAACTGAACAATAACCTCAGATTGGACGTTGGACTCTTTCATAAGCGCACAAACAACACCTCACTCCTGCACCTAGACAGCGACTACAATCAGGTCTTAACAGTCTCTAAATATGTGTTTAAACATGAGTTCAAACCAGGTAAAGATTTGTCAAAATGTTTATTGAATCCTGAGCTGGTTTTGTGGTTTGCTTTTAGGGTTATTTGAGGAAAACGTGGTGATTTTTGCCCTGTGAGAACAGCCTGATTGAAACACCATAAGGTCTTTAAGTTTCACGTCACAGCAACAACAAAGAGCAACAACAAAGAGCAAACTGTGCTTTTTCTTCCTGGTGAGGGAACATGCTCTCTGGTGTCTTAGCGCTTTCCCACTTTGAGGGCAAACAGAAATAACTGCAGCTCGGGGGCGGACGTACAACCAGGAATGACGGTGACACCCATTTCTGCATGCCACTGCTGCGTGGAGCTGCTTATCGCCGCACCATTGAGCTCAACGCGCCTCGGGCTCTCCCATTTATAAAAGTAAACACGAGGTCGTGGTTAGAAGTCATGGAGCGGAGGCAGGATAATGTTAGGTTTCTCCACATCACGGAGATGAGCCATCGAATCACATCCGCCACAGGACCAATCGCTCCTGTTCCTCCAAAACACAGACTCAGAGAGGGAAAGTGGGTCCATGTGTCAGTCAGCAGCCACCGTACACCCCGAGTCACCTTCAACCTTCTCCTGGTGTCAGGTTCTGGCTGCTGACGGAGGTTTCTGGAAGCAGATACCCCACAGAGCAGGGGTTTCCCCAGAGCTGGAGGCTGCTGCAGCTCTCTGGAGCTCTGCCCGAGCCGAGCGGGCTGTAACTCGACCTCTGAAAAGATCATATGTGGTTTCTTTTCTGCAGGCTTCACTTTGACCTGAGTTTGAGGATGCAGCCTGAGGTTTCTAGGAGTGATTCAGAGCTCATGCGGTGATTCCCACTCCAGAGTCTGTCCACAGTCTTCCCAACCCCAATTCCAATGAAGTTGAGATGTTGTGTTATCCATAAATAAAAACAGAATGATTTTGAAATCCTGTTTAACCTATATTCAACTGAACACACCACAAAGAGAAAGGTGAAGAGGTTGATTTAAACAGGTGAGTGTCTTGATTGGGTATAAAAGGAGCATCATCCCCAAAAGGCTCAGTCCTTCACAAGCAAAGATGGAGCCAGATTCACCACTTTGTCAACAACTGCGTGAGCAAATAGTCCAACAGTTTAAGAACAATGTTTCTCAATGTTTCTCAACTGCAGGAATTGATGGATTTCTTCATCTACAGACCATAATATCATCAAAAGATTCAGAGAATCTGGAGAAATCTCTGCACGTAAGCAGCAAGGCCCAAAACCAACATTGAATGGCCGTGACCTTTGACCCCTCAGGCGGCGCTGCGTTAAAAACCCACATCATTGTGTAAAGGATATTAGCACGTGGGCTCAGGAACACTTCAGAAAACCATTGTCAGTTAACACAGTTCATCACTACATCTACAAGTGACAGTTCAAACTCTACCATGCAAAGACAAAGTCANACACAAACGCTGCAGAACTCTTTTTGGAAATCATGGACGTGGTGTCCTCCGGGCCAAAGAGGAAAAGGACAATCAGGATTGTTCTCAGTGCAAAGTTCAAAAGCAGCATCTGTGATGGTATGGGGGTGTGTTAGTGCCCATGGCATCATGGGTAACTGTCCCAGTATCTGTGAAGGCAGCATTAATGCTGAAAGGTACAAACAGGTTTTGGAGCAACATCTGCTGCCATCCAAGACACTTTGTCTTTTTCAGGGACGTCCCTGATTATTTCAGCAAGACAATGAAACCAAGACACATTCTGCTCCTGTTACAACAGCGTGGCTATGTAGTAGAAGAGTGCAGCTACTAGACTGACCTGCCTGCAGTCCAGACCTGTCTCCCATTGAAAATGTGTGGAACATTATGAAGAACAAAATACAACAACGGAGACCCTGAACTGTTGAGCAACTGAAGTTGTTCATCAACAAGAATGTGAAAGAATTCCAGCTCCAAAGCTTCAACAATTAGTTTCCTCAGTTCACAAACACTGAACCAGTGTAGTTAAAGGAAAGAGGATGAAACAGAGGAAAACATGAACCTGTACAAGCTTTTTAGGAAGGTTTTTAATCTTACGACCAATTTCTGACGGTAACAGTAATTACTGGTCATAACTGGTTGTTGAGGGAACCATATCTTGCCTCTAACACACTGCAGATCACTCATAGCTGCACACATCAATAAAAAAGCAGCGCCTCATCCTAAATGAGCCGATCGATCGGTGATCAATGCTCACTGAACTGCAGTTTCATCCTGACTGACAGCAGCTCAGGAGCAGCAGGAGGAGCCGTGGAGTCTCAGGAGGAGAGGAGCGGCTCTGAGCGTGACCAAACAGGCTGGCTGGACCACATTCCTACCAACGCAGAGCTTCACCTTCCTGCCGAACGGAGACGCAGCTTCAACCGTCTCCCATTCAGCGTCCACACAGACAGAAACAGTCGATCCTGAGAGGAGGAGTGACTCCACTGAGCTGTGAAATCACTTTGTGTACATTGTTAAAGCTTCTGTAGGCGGCTGCAGGGTGTTTGCTTTTTACATGATCCTCGGTGTGAGGCGTACTGTTCATTGTTCTGAGGGCTCGGGGCAGAAAGTGGAGCAGTGTTATTCAACCTCAGATACGTTAATTCATCCACTTATAAGTCGCTCTTCCTGGTTTGCACACGTTGTGTAATTCTAACAAAATCACCAGAATATTTCAGCTCACCCAGATTTTCTACAGTGATTTAACCCGGCAGCGAAATAACCAAATAAAACTGAGGTTTGTTTACACTCAAACCTGCAGACAAACATGAAAGTTTGGGAGGTTTGAACTTCTTGATCTTCTTTCTAACTCTACTTTTCCTTGTTTACGACAACATCAACAGATTGTAGCGTAGTTCAGTAGCAGCTTAGCTCCTCACAGCTCGGTGCTCTGATACGTGTCAGTAACGTTAGTGAATCCTGGTTGTGTCCTACCAGTGCTCATCTACCAACTCCAACCTCACCAAGCAGAGCAAACGTAACCTGGTTCTTCATTTTATTGATAGACTCTCAGGTTTGAACAGATCACTGCAGAATAACTGCTGCATGTTTTAAACTGAAGCTACAGTTTTAGGCCCAATTCCAACTCCTGTCTTAACCCTCAGTCTTGTTATCCCTCAAAACCAAGTGTTAAGGGCTTTTTTGTGAATTAGAAATGAGACACCCCTTAAATGCAGATACATCTTCAGACTGTGGGGGGCAGCATTATGCCAAAGCGGCGTTCAGTCTCTCAATTCAGAAGAAGAAGAAGAAGGAAGCGGAGGCATTTACAGGATCAGCGACAATGCCGTCTGCAGCTGTGTTTATATCTTTTTGCATCTTTTTGAGATTAGCCCGCTAACTTAAACGATAAGAACAACACAGTGTATTGACAAAAGATGGTAAAATAAAAATAAATGTTATGCAACAACGAGGTAAATAATCCATAAAATGGGTCTAAACTAAGATAATACAATGTTTTTTGTAATATTTATATCTCCAATAAAAAAGATAATACATTTATAGCTCGCCTTCTTTGACGCCATGTTTATCTGCTGAAATGCGCAATGCATTCTGGATGTCCCTTAATCCCAAGGGTGGTCTCGGAAAATCTCAGTATTGAGGGAGATACAGCCTCAAACTTAACCCTCAACCTTAACATTCTGAGAATCGGGACAGCACTTACACTTCGCAGGAGCGCGCATTTTGAGATTGAGGGTTAAGATTGAGGGTTAAGACAGGAATTGGAATTCACCCTTAGTCTTTAAATCGTGTTTTAGCCTTTAGCCTGTGCTCTATCACTCTCCAGTTAATCTTTCTTCTTTCCTCTGTCTCTTTTCCGTCGGACAGTCCAGCTCCTGTTTCAGGTATTACTACTAAATAAATCACAGAAATCATTTTCAACAGAGAAAAAAACAGACCTCTCTCCTCACTGACAAACTTTGTCAGTTAGCAAAGTGCTGTCATAGAAACTTCAACTTCAATGTCATTTCAAATTATAGATTATGATCAGACGTAGATATAGAGAATCCTGACAGTCCCTTTAAGATATATTTCTTCAACGTTTTACAAGCTCCTGTTTGTATAGTGATGCACCTGCCTGGTGGTGGTTGTAAAAACAAAAAAAAATCTGAGAGGGGTTTTTAATTTTTGCAGTTAAACAACAGAAAAAAACTCAATAATAACTGGAGTAAGCATTGGAGTCAGCTGCTGGTGAAACAGGTGAGTCACTGTGAGATTTAGAACTGGAAAAAAAACAGTTTTTTGGGGTGAACTTCTACCAAAAATTAAAAGGATTGAAGTTACAAGCAAACATAATTAACGAGGTAAAACTCAAAATAGGTAAATGATGGATGTATTGGAATTTATCCATCAGTGTAAACACGAACGCATGCAATGAAAAACTCATTTTTGTAAGATTAGTGCACTTGAAAAGGTGGAGAATAGCTTTGACTTTTTGCATGCTGCATAAAGATACAGGAAGAAAAAAATAATCAGGTAAAGACGGATAAAAAACAGCAGAAATGTAAGATTTCCTGACTGCTTTCCATTAAAAAACAAAGCTACAGTTAGTGGGACACAACAACAGAAAGACTCATTCTTGCTGCAGGGATTAGAGGATTTTCTGAGCAGGTCAGAGAGTTTCCTCAGGTCAGATCATAATAAAACCAGAAACAAGCGTCGTATAACGCTGCAACGACAACAACAAGAAGTCAAATTTGAGCGCGCTCAGTTTGCCCGCCACAAACAAACCACCATTAAACCGCCCGGCAGCTTCTTTCTGCTCGCTGCACTTTTTGCTGCTGCTGCTGCGCTGATAAGCTCGCCAGCAGACAGGAAGCTCAGGAAACGCACGGGCCGATGACTCAAGCTCTACTACAGCGAGCAGAGGATACGTCATCCATCTGAAAACAATGCAGTGTCTCCCTCCTGCCTCCGTCAGCCGGGGTCAGGCCGCTGACGGAGACGCTGCACGCCGTAAACCTCAAACTCAGGGTCGGGTCTGTTTGGAAATTTTACAAGTACGGCGTCAAAACTGGTCCAAAAAAGGAAGATAAAGAGAGAGAGATTCCTGTCATACAAACTCTGGGCGTGTAGAATCATTTCAAGGTTGTTTTCTATCACACTGCTGCAGGCTGACAGACAAACGAGTGTGAATCTGAGCAGAACGACAAAAGATGACTAATGTCACTACAAGCAGAGCACGATACAAAAATCCAGACAAATTCAAAACAATCCAAAAAAATGACACAGAAACAACAATGACATCAATAAAACACTCGTCCTCTTTGTCTGACAACAGCTCCAAAAACAGGTCCTTTCAAAATAAAATCATCTAACGTGAAAAACAGCATCTTTCCAACACTTGATCCCTCCTTTTTTGGGGGTTATCTTTTGTTATAACTGAAGTTTCTTTACTCAAGATGGGTATTGATACGATTCTTTTAATTCCATTAGATGCAATTCTTCATAGATTCCTCTATCAATTTCTCCTGTGAATTTTCTGTATACCAAAAAGTAGCTTTATACGTTTTCTGCATTAATATTTTACTGAGTTTAGAAGTAAATAAATATGATATTGCTCACAGGATCTAGATATCTCACGTCAATGTGTTGTTTTGTTATGTTGAATTGACTGAAGTAGGTCACCTAACAATGCTTTGAGTTTTTTGGAACCTTGAGCTTGCCGTACTTATGCTGAAATCCGCTGTGAGTCTGCATTTCCTGTTTGGAAAACATTTAACTGGTAGTATTTTCACATTTTTGAGCTTTAAGTATTTTTCAAAAAGAGTAATTGTGATAAAAGTTTTTCTAAAGTTTTAAAATCAAAGTTGTATCGATGTGTGCTAACCACTAGCGCATCAATGCAATTTCCCATATACGTTAGCATCAAGCTATTGCTGTTTTCTATGGTATATTAGGAAATGTGTAACATGTTGAATGTATTGAATCTGAATCTCTTGTTAGAGAGTAATGTACGTTTCTTTGTATAATCAGTTTTACAGCTTCTTAAGTAAAACTTTAAGAGGAAAATCTTGGATCAGTTTTGTCTTAGGAAACTGTCATTTATCTGCTGCGCTAAGGGAGCTGGGTCAACGTATGGTCCGTCTGTTAACAGAACCATTACTTAATGATACTTAACCGGAACCAGTTGTTCTTTACTATTTTTATCAATAACTATCTTTATTAGTTTACCACATGTGTTAATCTGCACCTGCTGAATCAAAGAGAAGCGCTTTTATCTGTCAGAAGACGTCGTACCACGAAAAATATCTATACATCAAATCTCATAGTTTATTTGAACACAGACGTAGAATAAAGGCTGAAAAATCCCTTGGTCAACGATGTAAAGATAATCCTTTATTACTTCAAAAGGTACATTTGCAACAAAATACATCTGGTTTTAAAAAACAAAGGTGAAAAATGTAGTATTTCTTGTTTGATTTATCAATAAACCGCCTGAGAAATCAATAATATACTCAAGAACTAAAGTATTTTATTACTGCAGCCCTGGAAACAAGTGAGAATCAGGCCTGAGTTTCACAGTTTGTGTCTCATTCTGCCAATAGACGCAGAGTAAAGTTAAATTATTCACCCTCAGTTGTGATATAAGACGTCTGCAAATGCACTTTGTACTCCTGCTGAGTGATGACTAATGAAGCGTACGATGAAAAAGGCAGAACCTTGATGCAAAGAGAACAGCCAGATTGAAACACGAAAACAACACAAACGAATGAGAGAGAGAGAGAGCAGGAGATTTAAGCTTCAGGTAAACGTCTGAGTTTGTGTTTGTGGACTGAGCTCAGAGTAAGATGTAGATTTCAGCGGTGAGTGGATGAGTACTCCTGCAGCTGGATGGATTCATGAAGTCGAAATAAGCCCTGACTCTGCAGCCTCCCTCTCTCTCTCTCTCTCTCTCTCTCTCTCTCTCCCGTGTGTTATTTGCTTCATGTCAGCACAGACAGCTCCTCAGAGATCGAAGCACTTAAAACGAGCGGCAGCTCTCCTCAACGCTCGTCTTTCTGGGTCAGAGATAAAACGCAATAAATCAAGACCGCTTGCTTTACTATTACGTTAACTGAAAGCGAGTGGGCAGGTAGCCACCGACGGCTCCTCCACCTGCACTCCAGCTTTTTCCTGCTGGTAAACGAAGCTTTCAGGAGGTGGTCGGCTTTCGGCTCCTTCTCACACGTTTGTGTATCTGAGACTCTGAGAGGATGCAAAAATAGAGTTCATCTGTCAGAGTGAGGATGTTAAAATGCTGCAGGAGGAGCATCAGACACTTTGAACACAAAAAACCATCAGATACATTAAATATCTCAGAGACTGTGTCAAAAATCTGCACCACTATAAAACTATTTCTGTTAGAAAGCATGAATACACACATAAACTCAACATCTGTCCATGAAAGCTGCACCATGACAACAAAATAACGCTTCATATGCATCATTTCTATATCTACATGTTGCTTTTAAGACTCTATTCCTCCCTGCTGGTAACAAAATTAACATCCTCACACCTATTTTCTGCAGTTTTATGAATCTAAAACGAGCATTAAGTCATTTCCAGAGTTACAGATGCTGATATTATTGTCCGGTATTGACTTAAAAATATAATATTGGAAATTATCTGTATCACGTGTTTATTAACTGATGTCTGTTCTTTAGGCTTCAGTATTTCTAAATTTGCATGAACGCAGCCAGCACAGTTTTCCATGTCATTAATTTGAAGACAAATTGCACTCATAGTGAGATGTTTTCAGACAGAAAATTCACCTCTGAGAATGAGGACATGGGAAAAAAATGCCAGTCATGTCAACCAGTCTTCTTGGTGCTTCATGTTACATTTTTTAAAATAATATTTAAGCCTTTTTTGTTTTATTTGCACTATTTTGTACAATATATCGGTACCATATTGGGACTTTTTCCCCAAAACTGAAGTTGAAGTTGTCATTTAAAGAGGCATGTTGCATTTACGACAATAAAATTAGGCAAATTATGTTAGTTAGCTCCAAAATAAGAGGTATGTCTATGTTGTTACTTAACAGTTCTGGTGTAAAAGCCTGCATATATACCAGTTTTTGATGATATCAGTATCAGAAATTAAAAGTTTGACAATTACGTAATATTGGATCTCTGCAGAAAAGCTAATATCAAGCATTCCTACTCAGAGTGATAAGTGCTTAGGTCATGGTTTGTCATTTATTTTGGTTTAATCTTGTGCACAGATGTATAAAGATGCACGATATTGGATTTTTGGCTGACATCCATATGCTGATATGTTGCGATATTTCACGAGGGATCAGCAACTCTCTTCGGTGATGGAAGAAGCGTCCAGTAATGTGGTGCTTTCTCTTGCAACTTTGGGCAATTTCAATATAAATGAAGTGGGGAAACTTAACATTGACATGACATTTAATCAAGTAAGCAGCAACCTGTTATATCGGCTAATAACATCCTGATATCTTTTCATTTTTAGGCCAATATCAGCAGATAATATCATGCATCACTACAGATTAATGTAAGGATTAATATAAAACTGAGCAGAAATTACTGTGAGGTCCAGCTGATTTTTTAAATTATGTATCACACTTAAAATCATACGAGAGCATGAACAGATGTATGGGTGTGAGTACAAATTGTATTTACAAGGTCTACAATACATTATGAAGTCTAAATATCTATTTAGTACTACTGTGTAAAATAATAAATTATTGAAAAGTATATTGGATGTTATGGGATATCCAGTATAAAGATTTTACTTTTATAAATATTAATATAAATCAAATGAGAAATACACTTATTATCATTTACTATGTCAAAAAATCATAAATTTGGGTGTGAATAACAGTAATGGTTGTGACATAATATTCAAGAATTCAAGGATTCAAGGAGATTTATTGTCATTCAACCCATGTAAAACATGGGTGGGACGAAATTAGGTTACCCTGGTCCCGGAGCAAGCCCAATCATAGAAATGAGAATAATAAATATATATATATAAATATACAATAAAAAAGAGAATAAAAGAAGAACACAAACAACTAGCCTTTTTAACAAATAGACAGAATAAAAAAAATAAACTGTGCAAAACTTGCAATGTTCATTTGTAATAATACAATATAATATGATATAATAATAATGATATAATATAATATAATAATGATAATAAGATAATAATAATATGTGCAAGAATGACATGTTTACACCGGAATATTTTTCTTGTCCTGATTAATAAAAGTAGTTTGGTTTATTAGAGTGTTATTTAATGATAAATCAAAGGTAAAGGTGTTATTTAAAGTTAGGTATCGGCTCGTGCAGTGATGGGGGCGCTGCAGCTCCTTAGCCCCGGAGCTAATGCTAATGCTAACTGCTAACCAGAACAATCAGAACCAGAACTGGAGCCGCGGGAACGGAACCAGGCAAAGCCCCGGTTCTGTCGCTGAAACCAGGCCGAGTCTGGATCAAAGCGGCGGTTCTTACCTGGAGTTCAGCCCGCTCCACCTCCCATTGTGCTCTCTCTACTTCGAATCGGGCCCATTCGTGCTGCAGGAAGTGCAGGATCCCCGGGATACTGTACTGCGCTCTGGCCGCCTCCCCAGCGTCGCCGTCGGGCAGCGGTCCTTTACCCCCGCCCGGTAGAACCGAGTTGTTGTTGTTGTTGAAGAAGACACCGGGCCCCGCCTGCTCGTCCATGGCCGGGCTCGGTGGAAACACCGTCAGTTGTGTCGCTGATTCGAGGAGCGAGTTACCAGCGGAAGAAGGGCAGAAACGTCTCGGCTCCGTCCGCTCGGCTCCGCTCGGCTCCGGGAATGAACTCACTCTCTGACAGCTCGCTGTCATTCACTGACGTCAGCGGCGCCGGCCACGCCCACTCCGAGCTGGAGGAGGCGCTCGATTCTGACACCGAGACACACCGGAGAGAGAAAATAATAATAATAATAATAATAATAATAATACTAAAATGTGTTTTTTGTTGTTTTTTTTGTCAGATACTGAGTAAGGGGAACAAGTTTTTGTTGGTGAAACTTGATTATGAGGATATCTTCTAAAATAGCTCTACGGAACTTCGAAATGTTTGTACTTTTTTTTGGTTTTTGTTTTTATTTTTCTATTACTTTTTTGACATGATCATCAACTTGCATTGAATATGGCACTCAGTCTGAGAAGCATTCTGTTGAGTGTTTTGTGGTGTCTTATTGTTCTATGTGGCATCACTTTTCTGTACTATGTTGTAAAAATCTATAAAACTCAATAAATATATTGTTTTAAAAAAAAGTGGTTTTCATCTCTTTCAAGAAAAACAGAAAATATGGAAGCCTACCAGCGCCTGTTGAAAAAATTAACAACTAACTCACTTTGTTTAGATTTTTTTTTTTTAGCTCATATTGAATCAGAATTTTTAGATAAAAAGTCATAAAAATGAGAAAAGTCATTATAGGGAAAAGAAAGTCGAAATATTAAGATTAGTCACAATTATAAAATAAAAAATTCGTGATTTAGAACAAGAAATTATAAGATAAAACAATCATGATTAAAAAATAATAATTTTAAGGTAAAGAGTAATGTTATGAGATAAATGTTCATAATTAAAAGTGAAAATAATGAGATAAATGTCATAAAAGCAAGATAAAACTCGAAAATGTGACATAGAACGTCATAATTACGAGATTTTTAGTCCAAACTGAGAGAAAAAGGGCATCAAAGTAAAGATTATGAGATCAAAAATGGACATTATGAGGATATTATGGGATATAAAGTCATTATATATTAGTCGTGATTGAAAGGTAGAAATTATGAGATATTCATGATTAAAAAGTCATCAATTTGAGGTAAATATTCATGATCACAAGATAAAAAAAAAATCAAGAATGAGAGATAAAAAGTAAAAAAAAAGTATGAGATGAAAAGCAGAAATTATGAAATAAATTGAAATGTTGAGGTAAAAAAGTCAAAATTGTGAGATGAATGTAGTAATTACAAGATAATAAGTCCAAAATAGGAGATGAAAAATCAAAATTGTGGGATAAAAAGTCAGATTTATGAGATAAAAAAGTTCAAATTATGAGATAAAATGAAATTATGAGATAAAAAGTTGAAATTATGACATAAAAATTTCAAATTATGGGATCACAAGTGAAAAATATGAGATTAAGTCACAATAAAGTGGAAATTCTTTCTTATAGTAGAAAGGAAGAGACCTCGCTGTGTAGTAGCTTTGGGTTTCAACAACTATAATTCCAGTTTGAGCACATGAATGTGCTGATTTGGATTTTTTTATACCATAATTATGACTTTGTTTTCCTCATCATTGTGACTGCTGCTGTTAAAGAAATACATTAATTTTGAGACAAATTACAGTCGCCCCAAATGACTTTTTTTCTCCCTTATCTTTAAACTGTGTTGATGTTTTGGCTAAAAATGTCATATTTAAAAACAGGACGATGCATCAGTTCAATGAGGTGAAAGAAACTTTATTCACATTCAAAGAAATGAGCGTAGAATAAAACACGTCTGCAGCTTTGATTCATAACAACAGCTGATGTTCATTGATTACGTCGTTTTTACACATTAACAGATTCATTCATATATTTATCATAAATATTAAATCACATGATGACTCCAGTTTCCCAGCAGAGAATCACAAGTTTGATGCATTTAATTTTCATTTGTTTCATTGGAAGCTCAAAGAAATCAACATTCAAGCTTCAAGCAGAGACGTTTACAAAGTCATTTTAGAGAAAAGCAGCTTCAAAAGAAAGAAAGAAGCATCAGTAACAATCAAGTGACCGGACAAAAAAGACAAATGAAGAAGAATAAAGTGATGGTGAAGAGGAAATGTAAAGTGTGTCCCTTTAAAAGTGTGCAACACGTCTGGAGGTGATGATACATTCACACATCAAAGTTTCTACTGATCTTAAAGTGAGTTTTTAAAGCAAACATTCAAATGTTTTCAGGATATTTACATCATTTCCCTCTGAGCTGGTCCAGGCTTCGTTCATTGAAAAAAACACAGAATAAATAAATAAGCTTCAGACTGTGAGGAGCGTTAAAGCAGCGTTCAGAAGAAGCTGGTTTTCAGTTTGATGGTGGGCGCCGCCTGCACCGCCGGCTGAGCTTGTCTGGCCGCGGCTTTGGCTTTGCTGCTGGCCTGGTTGGCTCGAATGGCAGATTCCAGGCGGATTTTGAGCTCGGGCGCCGCACCGATCACCGTCTTGAAGGCGGCGGGGTAGAGGGGGCCGATCCGCATCAGATTCTGCAGAGCGAAATCGTGCAGGCCTTTGGAGACCTGAGGCGCTGAGGAGATTGCGTTTTCGTCCAGAAGGTAAGAGACGAGAGTTGGCACCAGGAGAGCCAGCAACTGCACCCCTGAAAAAAAACAGAAACAAAGAGACATTTGGAAAGATTAGCGCTCGCAGAAAGATTAATTCAGACGGTTCAGCAGAAAAAGAGCTGAGGCCGCAAATCCAAACGGAAATCTGAACAAGTGTTTGAGTCTTATTGTAAAAAACATCTTTGTAGACTTAAAACGAGCCACGTTAACCTGACAAGACCAGGAAAATGTTTTACTTCAAGATAGTTTTTCTGCAGGTTTTAAGAAGTCAAATTTAAGACTTTTTAAGACCTTTTTAATGCCACTTTGAATGAAATTTAAGATCAAAAACACCATAAATATAGTTAATAATTCGGGGATCCTGCTGTTTTACAACCAAATCACAACATGTGTCACTCCATGAGACTTATTCAAGTTTATTTTTTGACTCTTTCTTGAACATAAAGTGATCGTTTGTGCTCTTAACTCGGATGCAAATAACAATTTATATCAGCAGCTTTTGAGACAATTTTCACTCTAAAACTCCTTTGAGACCTTTGAGTAATTCATTCAAAACCAGAATATGACATTTTAGTTAATTTAAGACTTTTTAAGGATGTGTAGGAACCATGTTGAAGAAAAATGATGCCTGAGGTGCTCATAAAGAGTTTCAGAGGATGTGAATTTCTTTTTACGATACACAATCACATTTAAAGGTACAATTTTTAAGGCATCAAATTCAAAATGAGGGAATATCTGCAAAAAATAAAAGTTTATAATAGATATCTTATCTTTATAGTGTATTCAACTGAATATTAGTTCAACAGGATTTACAAATCATTGTTTTCTGTTTCCAGTGATGTTTTACACAACGTCTCAACTTCAATAAATGTGGGGTTTTATAATCATCCTTTCTTTTACTAATGAAAACAAATATTGAATTTAACATAATATAATATAATAGAGCTATTCTTTTTTTTTTTTAAATTGCTGATTTCTAATAACTATCTTAAGTCTATTATTACTATTATTATTGTAATTGTTATTATCATTATAATTATTATTGTTGTTGTTGTTATTGTTGTTATTATTATTATAATCATCATTATTATTATCATTATTATAGCTAGTTTTAGGCTTATTTCTTTATGTGTATTTTATTTTTATTCTATTCTATTCTATTGAAATAGTTAAAGCTCTCAGTATGTTCAGTTATAACTCCACATGCATCAGAAACAACCTGCACAAAGAAACACAAATGTGAAGATAATTCACCGTAAAAATTTCTCTGTGAGAGTCTGTTTGTGGTTTGGAGGATAATCTGTTTATTTCAGAAAGTAATAAAGAAACTGCAAAAACTGTCTTATTATTCTTGATATGAGCCACATTCATCTGATAAGCCCAGGAAATTGTCTCATTTTAAGTTATTTAAAGACAAAAATCAGGTCTGAATTTCTTATAACAAGTCAAAACAATCTGCCAATGAGAAAAGAAAGTTTCTTGAATTAAGTCTCTTTAATTTCAAGAAACTTCACGAGTGAGTTTTTCTTATCTCGTTGGCAGATTTTTTTGACTTGTTACAAGCAATTTACACCTAATTTTTGTCTTAAAAAAACTTAAATAAGACATTTTTATGACCTGGTCTGGTGAATGTGGCTCAAATTAAGAATAATAAGATTATTTTTACAACAAATAAGACAAAATGACTTGCTGAGATTTCCGTTTTTGTGTAAAACAGAGTGAACCAGTGTGAACACTTCATGAGTCCGAGTTGTACTCACGGTTCTGCTCCTCCCCCATGCCCACCAGGTTCTCCAGGACCCTGATCCCCTCCTGCACGGCCTGCAGCTCGGCCGCCGTCCCCGGGCGGCTGCGCTCCACCGCCTTCAGCTTCTCCACCATGAGCGGCGCCAGAGCGTGGATGTACGGCGTGGAGAGGGCGCGGCTGGAGTGCTGGAACACGGACAGCAGCAGCTGGTAACAGCGCGCCTGAACCTGAGGAAGCAGAAACAAAACACACAGCGTTTAGAAAACAACACACAGAGAGGGAAGCGGAGCTCAAAGGATTATGGGAGTTTGTCCAGTGAAGGAACAGATTTTATTTGTTCCCCATGAGACCTGTTAGTGATGTCAAGATAGTAAACAAACAAACCTCAGTGTTTGCTGAGAGTGAGGGAGCAAACACAGAGACACACCCACACATACAGGGGCGGACACATAGGGGGGGCACAGGGTGGCTCCTACCCCCCCCTAAAAAAAAAGCCTCGTCATTCGTTACAAAGATTTAATTCAAAGAAAAGTCAGTTTTCACTTGAACACAGCAGCGTGAAGAGACAGAGAGTTTCAGACTGAGTGAAAAATAAAAAAAAATATCTAACAAGAAACTAAAGAACCATGAAGACCTAAAAGAGTTGAGTTTAAGACGAAAGAAATTCACTGACTGACAATGAGATAAGACAAAATTAGGAGAAATTAAATTAAATTTTGAGCTATAATCAAATTTTGATTTCAAAAGTCAAAATTATGGAGAAAAAGTTGAAATTTTGTCTTTTTATCTCAAACTTTGTGACTTAATATTTTGAGTTTGAAAGTCAAAATTTTGAGATGAAAAAGTCAAAAGTTTAAGATGAAAAAGTCAAAATTTTGAGATGAAAAAGTCAAAAGTTTGAGATGGAAAAGTCAAAAGTTTGAGATGGAAAAGTTAAAAGTTTGAGATGTAAAAGTTAAAAGTTTGAGATGTAAAAGTCAAAAGTTTAAGATGAAAAAGTCAAAATTTTGAGATGGAAAAGTGAAAAGTTTGAGATGAAAAAGTCAAAAGTTTGAGATAAATAGTCAAAATTGTGGAGGAAAAGTTGAAATTGTGTCTATCTCAGAATTTTTGATGCAATAATATTTTGAGTTGAAAAGTCAAAATGTTCAGTTATAGAGTCAAAATGATTGGGCAAAAGTTGAAATTTTGTCTTTTTATTACAAAATTTTTGACGCAATAATATTTTGAGTTGAAAAGTCAAAATTTTGAGATGAAAAAGTCAAAATTTTGAGATGGAAAAGTCAAAATTGTGGAGCAAAAGTTGAAATTTTGTCTATCTCAGAATTTTTGACACAACAATATTTTGAGTTCAAAAGTTAAATTTTGTTTTCAAAAGTCAAAATTTTCTGTTATAAAGTCAAAATGATCGGGCAAAAGTTGAAATTTTGAGATAAAAAGTCAAATTTCAGGGTCAAAATTGACATTTTTGCCTTTTTATCCCAAAGATTTTTGACTATGTGCAAAAAAAGGAGAAATGTCAACAAAGCCAGTTTCTTGTTTTAATGTTTTTAACTGGCAGAAATTGGCTTTAATCCATTCTTTAAGTTGGTATTATCCAAATGTTTTTCCTTCAAAAGTAGAGGGAGTGTTGTAAAGAAGCTTTAGACGGTGAACCACAGCAGCCAATCAGATTCCTGTCTCTCCCCTGACGTTGTGAGTTTGTTGAACAGACTTTTACCGTTGGGTCGCTGGAGTTGAGCGCGTTCCTGAAGCGCTCCATGCAGCCTTTCTGCAGCACCGTCACTCCCACCAGCTCGCCGCTGGCCGACAGCAGGAAGAGCGTGATGGCCGTCAACATGCTGACCTCATCCATGTCGGGCCGCGACTCGTCTGCAGGAAAACAAACACGCACATGTAAACAAACACACAGATGTAAACAAACATAGACGTAACCAGACTAAACGATGATGTCAGGCTTGATTTCCCAAACTCTTTTTACAGTGTTATATTTTCAGGCCCCCCCCTCACTCTTCTCTGTAAGCCTCATGCTCTAAAGTAAACACACACTCTTGTCTTTATTTCAGTTTTATCATTATCATCTATTTTCATGATAATTTTGTCTTTGTCATCTCACAATTTTGACTTTTCTTCTCAAAATTTTTATCATCTTTCATTTTATCTCCAAACTTCAACTTTCTCGTTTAACTTGGCTTTTTTTAATCTCAAAACTTTGACTTTTTAATCCAAATTTTAACTCTCTTTGCTGAAAATTCATGAAACTCATCTTCCAATTTTGGCTTCTCGTCACAAAATTTTGACTTCAAATCTCCAAGTTCAGACTTTTGATTACAAAATGTTGACTTCTTTTCTTACAATATTCACTTTTTTCTCATGATTTTGACTCAAGTTCAGACCTCATCATCTTAGAATTCTGACTTTTCATCTCACATTTCAACTTTTCATGACATAATTTTAGCTTGTGATCCAATAACTTTGCCTTTCTTTTAGAATTTTGACTTTTATTTACAAATTTTGACTTCTTTTCTCACATTATTGACTTTACTTTCTTCTTATTAACTTTTTCTCAAAACTTTTACTTTACCATCTCACATTTTTGACTTTTTTTACCTCCAAATTACAAATTTCTCTTATAATTTGGTTTTTTTTTAATATTAAAATTTTTATTTACTTTTTACCCAAAATTTTTAACTCTCTTTTCTGTAAATATCAACTTCCCATTTTGGCTCCCCATCCCGAAATTTAGACTTTTTATCTCCTCTATTCCAGAATTTTGACTTCTTGTCTCACAATTTTGACTTTTTTTAAGTCATATTTTGACTCTTCATGACATAATCATATCTTTTTATCTGACAACTTTGTCCTTATCTTCTACAATTTTGACTTTTAATCTCAAACTTTTTACTTCTCTGTCATCATTTTAACTTGATTTCAAAATTTTTACTTTACCATCTTAAATTTTTGACTTCTTTTATCTCCAATTCTTGACTTTCTCCTATAATTTGCCTTTTTATCTCAAGAGTTTTGACTTTTAACCCTTGCAAACATACAAAGGCCTAATTTATTTGAAATACTATCTCATATAACTTAAGCTACTTTGTGACATCTTGCAGAAAATAGCAAAACATTATCTATGATTGTTGCTAAATAACTTTTTTTTTTAAGATTATAAAACAAAAAACTGTCTTTGTGCATTTACTTTTTCTGCCAGGAAACATGAACTTACTCATAAATGAAGGAAGTTTTCACTTTCATGTCTGAAATACTATGAGTGACACTGCAACGTGTTCACTTTAAATTGTGATTGTGTGTCAACACACTTTCTCCGCGTCCCCCCTAAGGGTCACGCCCCCCAGTTTGAAAACCACTGGTCTGACCTGTGTGTGTGTGTGTGTGTGTGTGTGTCCCCTAACCTGGCTGAGAGTGCTCCAGCACCGAGGCCAGGCTGCTCCTGACGAGGCCGCTCCACTGCGCCTGGATGCTGTGGGCGCGGCCCAGCGGGGAGGTGATGATGGTCTTGATGGCCTGCAGAGCGGCCGACACGGGCGCTGGAACGGCGCCGTCGGGGGTCTTTACGGCGGTTTCCTTCAGGACCCCCGTGATGAGGAAGAGGACGGTGGGGAGGATGGTCATGCTTCCTGCAGAGGGAAGAAGAAAGAGTGGGAGAGTTTAAAGTTTAATTTACTGTTAGCGTGCACAAACATGACAAATGAAGGGCAGGGAGGCTAATACACGCTGAATAAAACATGCAGGCAGGGAGAGAAACTTCATCAATGTGTGTTTCTGTGTGTGTGTGTGTGTGTGTGTCGCCCCAGGCCTCACCAGCAGGCGAGCAGAGCGAGGGCAGCTCCGCCAGGATGGAAACCGTGTTCGCCACGAGGCGCGCGCTCTCTTCAGGCAGCCGCTGCGGCCTGAGCGGCACATGGCTGGGCGACTCCTTCACACGTGTGTTGAGCTGCGGTAAATGGCGAACCAGGATGAAGACCAGCAGCTCCATGGCGGCGAACACCAGAGATTTCCCAGGGACCAGTTCTCCAGAGTCTCCGCCCTCCCCCAGACTGAGCTGAGGGTCTTTGTCGCCTTCTTCTTCTTTGCCTGAGAGGACGAACAGTGACCGGGATGACTCAAGAATCCACATTATCTTCAATAAAACAGACAAAAGTTCTGGAACAGTCCAGTTTTTCCAGATTTTTACTGAAAATGAAGCAGTTTAATGTCTCACTGTGCTTCGTCTAAATGTTCTGGAATGCTACCGAATTTAGATATTGTTTCCAGGATTCTTAATTATTACCTGAATTCTAGAATGTTGCTCATTTTCTAGAACAGTATGATGAAACCCCAGGATTCCTGAAGTGTCACCAGAATTCTAGAGCACATTCAGGATACTTTGAATGTCGCCAAATTTCTAGAATGACGCCAGGATTCTTGAAACGGTTTCAGTACTCCGGTAATGCTTTCAAATTTATTTATTGTTTCAAGGATTCTAAATTATAACCAGATTTCTAGAATGGTACTCGACATCTAGAATGGTACCATAACTCTACGATGACCCCATAATTCTTAAGTGTCACCAGAATTCTCGAGCATATCTGTGAATTTTCTAATTCACCAAAATTCTAAAAAGTAGCCAGAATTCCAAAATGTCAAAGTAAATCTTGAATAACTCCAGAATTGTGAAACTGTTTTGGAATTTATTTACATAGTTTGAGGATTCTTTATTTATTAACAGACTTCAAGAATGTTTATCATTTTCCGTTTCAAGGATTCTAAATTATAACCAGATTTCTTGAATGCTACTCGACATCTAGAATGGTACCATAACTCTACGATGACCCAATAATTTTTAAGTGTCACTAGAATTCTGGAGCATATCTGTGAATTTTCAAGTGTGGCTAAAATTCCAAAACGTGGCCAGAATTCCAAAATGTCAACATAAATCTTGAATGACTCCAGAATTGTGAAACTGTTTTGGAATTCTGGAATGTTACCAAATTCATATACATTGTTTCAAGGATTGTTACTTATTACCAGACTTCTGGAACGTTGCTAATTTTCTAGAAAAGTATCATAGCTCTACATTGAATCCAGGATTCTAAAAAAATTACCTGAATCCTGGAGCTAATCTAGGAATTCTTGAATGTCACCGAAATTCTAGAATGATGCAAGGATTGTAGATTATTGCTGAATGACTCTAGAATTGTGAAAACTTTACAGAATCCTGGAATGTTACCTAAATTCACATATTGCTTCGAGGATTCTTCATTGTCACCAGAACTCTAGAATTTTGTTATATTTACTGGAATGATATCATAACTTTACAGTGACCCCAGAATCCTGAAACGCCACCAGAATTCCTGAGCATTTCCCGGATTTAGGAAGGTCAGCAAAATTCTAGAAAGTATTCAGGATTCCAGGATGTCAACATCATTGTCGAACGACTCCAGAATGGTGAAAACGTTACAGAATTCTGGAATGTTACCTGAGCTCACATGTTGTGTCCAGGATTCTAAATCATTAACAGAATTCTAGAATGTTGCTTGGTTTCTAGAATGTCACCAGAATCCCATGATGTCAGTTTCTGAGGGAAAACTTGGAACACCTGGAAGAACTGGTGGCTCAAACTGGGCTGCTCTAAAACTCTTGAGCTGTTGTGTAGATGTTGTGTAGATGTTGTGTACATGTGTAGATGTGTAGATGTAGCTGGTGTCGTGTCCTGACCTCTGCTGGTCTTGAGTCTCAGTAGATGGTCTTGTGCGGCCCTGATTGTCTCCTGAACCACAGCAGTGACCTGGAGCTGAACAGCAGGAGGATCCCGGGTCAGGAGCAGACGGTGCAGAACGTTCAGGAGCTCCACCGCCAGCAACTGCCACACAAACATCAATGACATCATCATTAATTTTTACACTCTTGAATCAGAATGATTTATATATCTAACAAAATAATCTAAAGCTCTTTTCTGTGACAGCGAATGAGTCCAGACTGAATATGTGATACAGGAAGAAACTTCTGGATTCATTCGACTTTATATTTGTTTCCTTCTTTTCTCTGTTTAAGTCAGTGTGACTCTCATCACCTGGGTTCAGTCAGTAAATATCTCACTGAGCTGTTGTTTCTGTCAGATCTTTGCACTAAGGTGCTGACCAGGCGCTGCTCAATAAAACACTGAAACACTGAGTTTGGAAACACGGAGCAGAAGACAAAGAAAAAACTGCTCCAGCAAAAATGAATCATGTGTCTTAAAAAGAAGAAACAATTTGTGAAAGAGTTTTTAATTTTCTTATCAGTGACTTTGCAGAACGGAAAATTTACACGAAAGAAAGACGAAGCAACAAGACGCTGGATTTTCTCTGCTTTTAGTTACTGCTGCAACGCTGCCATCCTTCACTCTTTCCATCCTTCACCCTTTCCATCCCTCACTCTTTCCATCCTTCACTCTTTCCATCCTTCCTTTCAGTGCTTCTTCCTTCCTTCCTCTCTTCTTTCCTTCTTTCATTTTTTCTTCCTTCCTTCCTTAAATGTTTCTCTACTACCTCCCTTCCCCTTCCTTCTTATCCTCCCTTTCTTCTTTCTTTTCTCACTGCCTTCCTTCGTCCATTATTCCTTCCTTCCTTTATTTCATTCATCTCTTCCTTCCAGTTTTTCTTTCTTCATTCCTTTCTTCCCTGCTTTCTTGATTCCCTTCTCTCTTGCTTTCTTTCTTCGATCACTTTTCTTCCTTTTCCCTTTCTTTCTTTATTAATCCCTTTATTCATTCCTTCCTTCTTTCCTCCTCCACTCATTCATTATTTGATTGATTCTTCCCTCCGTCCTTTTTTTCTCTTCCTTCCAAGTTTTCTTTCTACATTCTTTCTTCATTTCTGTCTTCCTTTCTTTCCTCCTTTCTTTTTTCTTCCCTTTTCTCTTTCTCACTGCCTTCATTCTTTGTTTTTCTTTTCCCCTGATCTTCCTTTTCTTCATTCATTCCTTCCTCTCCATTCTTTTTTTCCTTTATAGCAACCCCACTACTTCTTTTCCACCCTTCCCTCATTCTTTTCTTTCTTCCTTCCTTCCTTTTTGCATTAATTTTTTCCTTCCAATTGTCTTCATTTCTTTCTTTCTTTTTCTCCCTCCTTCCTTCCTTTCTATACGTCTTCCTCCCTCACTTCTTGTTCCTTTTTTCTTCTTTCTTTCGTTTGTCTACGCCCTCAGGTGAGAATAGTCTAAATCTAAAAATCAATCCTGATCAAATCCAGATCCTGATCCTGTCACAAAACCATCCTGACATATTTTGCTCATATCGCCTCCTAGTGGTGAACATGTTCTTTGGTCAGAGTTTAGCAGAGTTTGTTGATGTTTCTGCAGAAAACTAACCACTGATCATCTGGTAACAGAAACACCTGAGGGACAGGTGAGCTTTGATTTCAGAGACTCAAGATCCTCTCGTCTACTTTTTTGTTTTCTCTAAAGCTGAACAGGTCAGAGTTGGAGTCCTGGTTTTCTCACCTGGTCCTCTGCGATGTGGGACTTGGCGCACGGAGACTCGAGCAGCGTGAAGAGCGCCTGCAGGCAGGACATCACGTGTTCGATGGGCTCCTCGGGGCGCGGGAAGCAGAGAAACTCGATACTGACACCTGAGAGACAGAACACAGAAATGCACTTAGACTCTTTTTTTTTTTTCTCTTTCAGCTGCAGGAGAAAGATCCTCCTCTCTGTTTTTTCATGCAGTC
>RPOG01001593.1:35000-138242 GCA_008086565.1 Thalassoma bifasciatum
CTTTTAATCTCAAAGTCTTGACTTTTATCTCAAAATCTTGACTTCCATCTAACAAATTTTGACCAAAAAAAGATTTTTTTCCTTATAACTTTGAGTTTTTCTGTGATTTTCCACTTTTCATCTCATACCTTAAAGTTTCCTTGTCAAAGCTTTGACTCGTTTTCTTGCAATTTTGACTTTTTCCCTTCATAATTTGACATAATTTTCTAAAAATTTTGGACTTTTTACTCATTATTTGACATTATCTTAAAATTGAGACCTTTAATCTCAAAATTTTGACTTTTTTCTCAAAATTTTGACTCACCACCTCAAACTTTAGGAACAATTTTCAAGTTTCCTTATCAAAATTTTGACTTTTCTTCTTGTAATTTTGATTTTTGCCCTCGTAATTTCTAAAAATATTGTTTTTTTACTCATTAGTTTGACTTTATTATCTTAAAAGACTTTGAAGCTCAAAATCTTGACTTTTGCCTCAAAATTTTGACGTCCATCTAAAAAAAAATTGACTAAAAAAAGATTTTTTTCCTTATAACTTTGACTTTATCTGTGATTTTCCACTTTTCATCTCATACCTTAAAGTTTCCTTGTCAAAGTTTTGACTCGTTTTCTTGCAATTTTGACTTTTTCCCCTCATAATGTGACATAATTTTCTAAAGATTTTGGACTTTTACTCATTATTTGACATCATTATCTAAAAATTGAGACCTTTAATCTCAAAATCTTGACTTTTATCTCAAAATTTTGACTTCAATCTAAAAATATTAAACTCTTGCCACAAAATTTTGACTCACCACCTCAGGAACAATTTTCAAGTTTCCTTATCAAAATTATGACTTGTCTTCTTGTAATTTTGATTTTTGCCCTTGTAATTTCTAAAAATATTGTTTTTTTACTCATTATTCTGACTTTATTATCTTAAAAATGAGACTTTTAATCTCAAACTCTTGACTTTTATCTCAAAATTTTGACTTCCTGTTGATAATTTTGACTTTATTTTTTTCAAAACTTTGACTCTTCATCTCAAATTTCAGGAACAATCTCATAATTTTGACTTTTTATCTTTAAAAAATTCACTTTTTTCTTTATAATTTTGACTTTATCTTGATTTTCCACTTTTTATCTCACACCTTCAGGTTTCCTCTCAAAATTTTCACTTTTTATCTTGACTCAGAAATAATGAACATACGTTTAAGTACAATAAATAAAAAGCAAATTCATCCATAAAATTTAAGTTTATCAGTTCCCCAAAGAAAACCAGATGCTGAACCTTGAGGCACAAGCTGATTATTTTAGTGAGCTAAAATAAAAATTGCCTGAAAGACGTAAATATATATGAAACAATATGAACCAAAATAAAAAGTCGGTTGTTTCCTGTTTGGTGTGGTTTAGGATTTGTACCTTTGGGGTTCTTGGCCTTAGCGGAGCGAGCAGCAGCCAGATCGAAATGCGCTTTATCGTTCTCACACAGCAGGATGATGCGGCACAAGCAGTCAGCGGCGAACACGCGCGTCACCCAACGCGGCGCCACCGAGGGTTTGGATTTGTCGTCTTCGCCCAGACCCGTGAACATGGTGTCGTCGTCCATCTCGTCTTTCTTCTCAGAGTCTTCCTCGTCTCGCTCCACCTCGAAGACGACGGGCCCGCCCACATCTGGAGACAAGGATTATCAACATTAACATCTTTGTCAACCACCAGAGGAATCCAGAGTTCAAACATATCAAAAGTGTTGTTTCATCAAATTATTCCAAGTGGTGAAATTTCTCCTGTAAAGTCCGTTGTTTGTCTGTCTGTCGTGTCCGTTCTCATCAATAACAGCAGCTTCACAGTCTTAGAGCATTTCCTCCTCAATGTCAATCTGACAAAGCTGCAAGTCTTTGTTTTCAACAGGGTTCTAGCTGCAAGACNGTCGTCTTCGCCCAGACCCGTGAACATGGTGTCGTCGTCCATCTCGTCTTTCTTCTCAGAGTCTTCCTCGTCTCGCTCCACCTCGAAGACGACGGGCCCGCCCACATCTGGAGACAAGGATTATCAACATTAACATCTTTGTCAACCACCAGAGGAATCCAGAGTTCAAACATATCAAAAGTGTTGTTTCATCAAATTATTCCAAGTGGTGAAATTTCTCCTGTAAAGTCCGTTGTTTGTCTGTCTGTCGTGTCCGTTCTCATCAATAACAGCAGCTTCACAGTCTTAGAGCATTTCCTCCTCAATGTCAATCTGACAAAGCTGCAAGTCTTTGTTTTCAACAGGGTTCTAGCTGCAAGACTAAAGTGACTCCATCGTTTTATGTTGTGTTTTCATCCCAGGACAGCTTGTGATAGACAACAAGAGCTCCCTGCTTTACTGGTCAAAAGCGCACGCAAGTCTTGTGTAATAAACTCTATTAGATGGTTGTTTACAGACCTGTCAATCACACGTACAGTAACCAATCACTTTACCCTTCACATGAAGGCAGCTGTAGCCATTTAGATAAATGGCGAGACCTATTTATTGTCATTCACGTTCATGTACGTAACCGTAGAGGTAAAATCCGTAACTGGGAACAACAATTTCATCATTTTTGTTTAACCTTTCCACAAAGAGAGCAAAGTTGACTGAAAAGAGGACACTGAGCACTGATGAAGCTGGTTTTTTTTGCACAGAGTCTTCAGACAAGAGCATGGACAGTGGTCACCTGAGACTAAAAACTCTCTAACTTCTACAAAGTTTTACCTAAAAAGCTCAAATATCACCCAGATGTAGATGAGAAAGAGTAGAAGTGATGTGGTGGATGTTTTATGTCTGACATGAAGCATCTTGACGTTAATGATTTTCAAAAGTGGTTATATGTAAAGATGACATTTTCTGAAACTGTAGATTTTAATCTTTTAACTGAGGTGTCACTGATGAATTTTGACTTTATGGTTCTTTAGTTATAAGCTTTGAAACAGTAAGGCCTGTGAAGTGATCAGGCTCTAAAAAGAGGTCGATGATTCTCTGATAGTTTGTTGTTTCACAGACTCACCTGTCGTCGCTGCCAGGACGTCCTTGCAGAGTTTCAGCCAATGAGAGAGCTTCTCCACAGCGAGCGAGGACAGCATGTGGCCCAGCGTGTCGTGGATATCAGAGCACAGCTTTCTGTCGGTCTCCCGGTCCAGCATGCCGAACAGAACCCCCTCTAGCCCGGTTTCTGTGATGTTCAGATCTGAAGCAGAGAGAAAACAGACTCATTGATGCTCAAACAGACGAGTTTCCCATCAGGCCCCTGGTTCCCACTCACTGATCGTGGAGTCTTTGCTGTCTCCCGCTCTCTTGGCCAGACTCATGGCGTACTCGCAGACCTCCGCAGCCTCTCTCTGAGCCAGCTGTCTCAAACAGGCCACTGCAGCGCGGCGCAGCAGCAGGTGAGAGCTGCACAGGTGCACCTGCAGGGATCCACACAGCGCCGTGAGAAGTCAGGATTCAACAAACAAAAACTCACTTTCACAACGTTTGTTTCCACATGGGGGCTTACGCAGAGACACGGCACCAGGCTGGACAGGTTGACGTGTCGAGGAGCGAACATGTGCAGCTGCTGCAGGCAGGAGATGGCCGCCGCCTGCACCAGAGAGTCCGAGTGATCCTGCATGATCGCACAACCCACCAGGCAGGACGAGCGGATGGTGGAGATGGTGGCTCCGTTTCCTGAAAACAAGACGGCGATTAGGAGACAAACGGCTGCACGGGACAATTCATACTAGTGCTGGGTCATTAATCACAAATTAGATTAAATCACAGTCTGTCCTGTTGCAATATTCTAATCACAGATACAGTTTTTGCAGCAGATGTTTTCTGTTCTACACCAGAGTTACTCAACCAAAGAGACAAACTGTTAAAAACTACCTTTACAAAAGAAACTATACAAGTTGTGAAAAGAGGCAAAAACAGAAAAGAGTAGTAATAAAACTTAGTTTGAGGTGGTAAAAATTGCTAAAAAAGCAACAAAAATTGGCTTTAAATTGGGATAAACACTGAAAATACTCAAAAAGGTAGAAAAAAAAGGTCAAAAAGTGGCAAAAAATGGTGAAAAGCGTCTAAAATGGCCATAAAGCAACAAATAAAAGCAAGTAAATATTGGAGGAAACTTTTAAAAAATTCAGAAAGCAGCGAAAATGGTGAAAACTGATGAAAAGCAGTGGTAAAAATAAACAAATTTAACAAAAATGATGCAAAAAAGTTGGGATTAAGATTGGAAAATAGTCAGTTTGTTGCAAAATATGTTCCCAAAATGAAAAAAAAAAAAAAGAGTGAAAGTGTCCAAAATGGGAAAAAAAAACACAACAAGAATTTGCAAGAAATTGGGAGTGAACCTGGAAATACTCAAAAGATAACATAAATGGTCCAAAAGTGGCAAAAAAATAGTGAAAAGTGACTAAAAAAGGCCGAAAGCAACAACTGTAGCAAAAGAATTTTGAGGGAACTTTAAAAAAATCCAGAAAGAAGCAACAATGGTTAAAAAAAAGTGAAGAAAAGCACAGAAAGTGGTAAAAATGACTATAGTACAAAAATTGGCAGGAAAGTTGGGATTAAACTTGGGAAAATAGTCAGTTTGTTGCAAAAAAATGTCCTAAAGTGGTTAAAGTGATTAAAAATGATAAAAGGAACAAAAATTGGAATTTATATTGGGACAAAACCTGAAAATACTCAAAAAGTAGCGAAAAATGGTCAAAAAGTGGCAAAAAACAGTGAAAAGTGACTAAAAAGGCCATATAGCATCAAATACTAGCGAGAAAACTTTTGAAAGAAGCAAAAATGGTGAAGACACTGATGACAAGCAGTGGTAAAAATAAACAAAGTCAACAAAAATGGCAAGAAGATTGGGATTAAACTTGGAATATAGTCAGTTTGTTGTCCCAATAATGGTCCTAAACTGGCAAATAAGAGTGAAATGTGCCAAAAATGGGAAAAACCAACAAAAATTGGCAGGAAAATTGAAGGTTACAAAGGTAAAAGGTATTAAAAAAGGTTTAAAGGTGGCAAAAAAATAGTGAAAAGTGAATGAAAAGGCCAAAGAAGCAACAAATATTAGCAAAACAAATTTTTGAGGAAACTTTAAAATAATCCAGAAAGAAGCAACAATGGTAAAAAAAAAAAAAAAAAAAAAAAAAAAAAAAAAAAAAAAAAAAAAAAAAAAAAAAAAAAAAAAAAAAAAAAAAAAAGAGTTATGAAAAGCACTGAAAGTGGTAAACATGACTATAGTACAAGAATTGAGCAACAAAGTTGGGAATAAACTTTGAAAAATAGTCAGTTTGTTGTTAAAAAAATGGTCCCAAAGTGGTGAAAGTGATTAAAAATGATAAAAGGAACTACAAATTGGCATCTAAATTGGGATAAAAAATACTGAAAATACTCAAAAAGTAGCAAAATATTGTCTAAAAGTGGCAAATAAGAGTGAAAAGTTAAAAAAAATGGGAAAAAAACAACAAAATTTGGCAAGAAAATTTGGGGTGAACCTGGAAAATAGTGAGAATGTATCAAAAAAAGAAGGTAAAAGTGAGTAAAATGTATAAAAAGTCCCAGTTGTAGTGGTAGTGGGTTGTTGTTGTTGTGCTGTAATTAATTTAACTGTAAGTGGGCAACAATAAGCTTTTTGAATTGAATTGAAAAACTATCAATAAAAGAAAAATAGACCATTTCAAATCATTTCTGAGGTCATTTTTTGTCTATTAGTATCTTTAATTAAGTTATTTTTCTGGATGAGTCAGATGAATGTGGAAGGTTTATCTCAGATTCCATCTATCAATCTTAATTAAAATTTTCATTTTGTTTGATTCAAAATGTCAAAAGGAGACAAATCTGAGCAGTGTAAGCTTAATAAGTTCCTAATAAAGGAAATAAATCCTATATGTTGCTCATTTTCCTCCTTATGATGCTGAAAACATAACAAAACTATAAAGAATCTTTACACTCCTACAGCACATGATTTTGACTGCAGAGCCCCGACAGAGCTACTTTAGAGTATAAATACCTGCTGTAGTGAATAAAGAAGATTACACTGCCACCTGCTGGAAAAGTAAAGTGGTGCATCCACTCTGCTTTGAGAGAGAACAGTCACCTTGTAGCTCTGGTCCCACGGTGGTGATGAGGGCCCCCAGGCATCGACCCAAACACTGGTGCACCTCGGTGTGAGACGGCGGCACCGTGAGGAGCAGAGTGAGCACAAGAGACAGAGTCGGCTCCACGTAGCCTCGGTACATGGGGCCGCTGGAGTCCACGATCAGAGCCAGAGAGTGCAGAGCCCAAGTCTGTGAGGGGGGGGGGCAGACAGAGAGCCTCTGAGAAACTGAAGAGAGAAGCTTTAATCTGACAGCAGCCGCTGATTTACCTGAACCTCATGAGAGGAGCCGTCCTGAGCCAGAGCCAACAGGATGCTGACGCTGGTCTTTAAGTGCTGGCCTGAACCGATTCCTCCCACGTATCGGTGCAGACACCCCAGAGCCAGGGAGTGACCCGTCCTGGAGACCACATCACGAGCCGACTTCAGTCTGAGAGAAGAGAGAAAGGAATCACTGGATGATGCTTTAACATCGTCTCATTCCCAGAAAGTATGGGAAGGTTTAATTATTTAATTCTCATTTTTGGAGATGTTTCCTGCTCTACACCAGAGATACTCAACCAAAGAGACAAACTGTTTAAAACTACCTGAGACAGAGAAACAATCAAAGTGGAGAAGGTGTCAAAACAGCAAGAAGTAGCAATTAAACCAAGTTACAAGTGGTAGAAATGGTCCAAAAGCGAAAAAAAAAATGGGTGAAAATTGGGAGAAACTTGAGAAATAACCAGAAAGTAGAAAAAAATCATTATGCAGCAGCAAAAATGGGTGAAAAGGGTGAAAATTGGGGGGAAAAAAACCTGAAAAATAGTCAGACAGAAGCAAAAAGTGCTCAAAAAGAAGCGCAAATGATTGAAAATTGGGAGAAAAATTGAGTTACTCTAAGAAAGTTGCAGAAAATGGTTCAAAGCAACAAAAATGGGTGAAATTGGGCAAATATTGAGAGAACACTTGATAAAAACTTAGAAAGTAGTGAAAAATACAGACAATTGGTGTAAAAAAGGCAAAAAAATAGAGAGAAAAAATTTGAAAATAGTCAGAAAGTAGAAAAAGCTGTTCAAAAAGCAGCAAAAATGGGTGAAAAGGTGCAAATTGGGGAGAAAAAACTAGGAAAAATGGACAGAAAGTCGCAAAAAAGTGCTCAGAAAAACAGCGTTACTAGGTGGAAATTTGGAGAAAAATTGATTTACTCTAAGAAAATTGCAAAAAATGGTCAAAAGCAACAAAAATGGGTGAAAATGGGCAAATATTGAGAGAACAGTTGATTAAAACTTAGAAAGTAGGGAAAAATACAAACAAAATTGTTGTAAAAAAAGGCAAAAATAGAGAAAAAAAATTGAAAATAGTCAGAAAGCAGAAAAAACTGGTCAAAAAGCAGCAAAAATGGGTGAAAAGGTGAAAATTGGAGGAAAAGAAACTTGTAAAATTGGTCAGAAAGTTGCAAAAAAAGTGCTTGAAAAGCAGCACTAATGGTTGAAAATTTGGAGAAAAATTGAGTTAATCTAAGAAAATTTCAATAAATGGTCAAAAGCAACAAAAATTGTGAAAATGGGCAAATATTGAGAGAGCAACTGATTAAAACTCAGGAAGTAGTGAAAAATACAGACAAAATTGGTGTAAAAAAGGCAAAAATAGAGAGAAAAATTTGGAAAATAGTCAAAAAGTTGCAAAAAGCATCAAAAATGGGTTATAACGTGAAAATTGGGGGAAAAAACTTGGAAAAAATGACAGAGAGTCGCAAAAAAAGTGCTCAAAAAGCGCTAAAATGGGTAAATATTGGGAGAAAAATTGAGTAATACTCAGAAGAAGTGAAAAACAGACAAAAATTGGTGTAAAAAAGGCAAAAACAGAGAGAAATATTTGGAAAGTAGTCAAAAATTTGCAAAAAGCAACAAAAATGGGTAAAAATGTGCAAATTGGGGAAAAAACTTGGACAGAATGGTAGCAAAAAAAGTGCTCAAAAAGCAGCATAAATGGGTAAATATTGGGAGAAAAATTGAATTACTCTAAGTAGGTTGAAAAAAAAATAGTTGAAAAGCAACAAAACTGGGTGAAAATGGGCAAATATTGTCAGAAAAAATGAGTAATACGCAGGAGGTAGTGAAAAAAACTGACAAAAATGGGAGAAAACTTGTCAAAAAGCATTAAACAATATAAGTGAAAGTGATTAAAATAGTAAAATTAGCCACAAGCAGCAAAAATTGTATTGAGTCCATAGAAATTAACATACTTTTCCTGACATTTCTGTTTTCAATTCTCTTTTTTATTGATCTTATGTTATATTCTAATTTTCTGAGACACTGATATTTTGGCTTTCATTAAAGTAAAATAATAAATAGTTTCATCTATATTCAATGAGTCTTTATAAAATCTTTGTTTACCTTTCTGAATTGAGTGACCAAAAATATGCACATGTTGATGCAGAAAGTTTCTTTTATGGATATTTTTGTTTGTTTTTTACAGTAGTCCTTCATTTCTCCCTCATGTTTATGTTTTTCTTATTCAAAATAAGAATAATAAAAAAATATATACCATCCTCTTCAGTAAATCAGGTGACATCAAACAGGAAAACTGACTGAATGAATCCAGAGTGACTCACTTGTCGAAGCTGGTCTGTGCCATCCTGGCGATGAACGTGGCCTCTCCCACCACCTGAGCCATCCTCCCTAACGCTTCCCCGGCCGCACAGCGCAGGATGGGGTTGGGATTATCCAGCGCCCCCATCACCAGAGCCAGAGCCGACTTACGCACCTCCTCTGGACCCAGGGTGCTCTTGTTCTCCGCCAAACCCTTCAGTCAGGAGGAGAGGAGCTTCATCAATACACCCACTGGATATTTAAGGGTGAAACGTGGAATTAAACCTCGTGTGAGTCCTGATGTTTACACACACCTTGAGGGCGCTCAGCACCGCAGTGAAGATGTTCAGCTGAACGGCCTGCTGCCGAACTCCTTTGGCCTGTTTGATGCACTCGGCAAAATGATCCAACATCTGCAGCCTGAAACCACACGAGAACTCAAGAACATCAAAACAGATTCTTTTTCAAACACACTTTTTCTCACCGTTGTCTCGTTTTTCCCAACAAAGTCAAGTCCAGCCCGTCTATACATTCAATAACCACGGCTACAAGCTGATGCTACTCAATTATGTCTTAATGCAGTTTAACAAAATTTAAAAGCTATAAATCATCCAAAAGAAGAAAATCATAAATTTTTCTTATTTTATCCTTTTAAAAATAAAAAAAAGGAATTAGTTGACACAACAATACACTAATACTTATACTTATATTAATACATTGGACAGTTCTTGGCCCAATTCCAGAAGTTTCTGCATGGATCTCCTTAGATGACAGATAATCACCCATGTAGTAACTATCCAAGAGAAGGTTTGTATCTATTAGCTCAATTTTTTAAGCCATAATTCCACATTTTTATGAGTCTCCATCTCAAAATTTGGATTTTTTGTCCAATAATTCCCATTTTTTATCCCTTAATTTTGACAATTTCCTGAAATTTTGATTATTTTTTATCCCATAATTCCAAATTTTTATGAGTCTCCATCTCAAAATGTTGAATTTTGTCCCATGAGTCCAATTTTTTATCTTTTAATTTTGACAATTTCTCAAAATTTTGATTTTTTAACCCATAATTCCAAAATTTTATCTCAAACCTTTAAGTCTCCATCTCAAAATTTTGATTTTTTTGTCCCATGATTCCAATTTTTTGTCTTAATTTTGACAATTTCTACAAATTTTGATTTCTTGTCCCATGATTCCAATTTTTTATCACAAACCTTCAAGTCTCCATCTCAAAATTTTGATGTTTTGTCTCATGATTTTAATTTTCTATCTCTTAATTTTGACAATTTTGATTTTTATTTATGCCAAACTTCCAAATTTTTATCTGAAACCTTTAATTCCTATCTCAAAATTTGGATTATTTTGTCCCATGATTGCAAGTTTTATTCACTTAATTTTGACAATGTCTCAAAATTTGATTTTTTTTATCCCATAATTTCAAATCTTTATCTCAAACCTCTAAGTTTCTATCTTAAAATCTTGATTTTTTGTCCCATGATTCCAATTTTTATCACAAACCTCTAAGTCTCATCTCAAACTTTTGATTTTTTATCCCATAATTCCAAATTTTTATTAGTCTCCATCTCAAAATTTTGATTCTTGTCCCATGATTCAATTTTAGATCTTTTAATTTTGACAATTTCTCAAAATTTTGTTCATTTTTCCCCCCTAATTTCAGCTCTTTATCACACACCGATACGTCTCCATTTCAAAATGTTGTTATTGTCCCATGATTTTAATTTTCTATCTCTTAATTTTGATTTTTATTTATGCCATACTTCCACATTTTTATCTCAAACCTTTAAGTCTCCATCTCAAAATTTTGATTTTTTGTCCCATAATTCCATTTTTTAATGTCTTAATTTTGATAATTTCTCAAAATTTTGATTTTTTTGTTTCTTAATTCCAATTTTTTATCTCTTTATTATTGGACAATTTCTCAAAATTCTACTTTTTTATCCGACAATTCCAAATTCTAAGATCTTGATTTTGACAACTTCTCATAATTTTGCCCACATTATCTAAAAATCTCGATTTGAATCACGGACATTTGACTTTTCTCTCAAAATTTTGAGACAAAAGGTGGTGACTTTTTTTTTGGCCAGGTGGTTTATGTTGTGTATTGTTGTAAAAATGAAGGGAAAACTAATGTGAAAATTTCTGAGACGACGTAATCGACTCCTTTCGTTCAGCTTCAGCTCTGACCTGTGTTTGAAGGAGACGTGAGGGAAAACCACCCCGAACAGAGCCACCGAGGCGTCGATCACCGACACGCCCAGAGGGAGGGGCCCAGGGATGGCTTCACCTACGGGGACGCGCAGGTAGATGGAGGAGGGGTCGTGCTCCAGGGCGCCGCTGCCGGACGCACTGTTGGGCTGCAGCTGTTTGGGAACAATCACACGATTCACACTTCGAAGCTCACGCTGTTAAAGCGACACGACCGACACTTTCTCACCTGATCCTCGATGGACTTGTGGTCGGTCTCCTGAAGCCACGAACCCATGAGCACGCTGTCGTCATAGTGACAGAGAGAGCGCAGCAGCGAGGTGGTGGTGTTGGCAGAGTTATCCGTCAGAGTGAACTCAGCCACCAGCTCCCTCAGGAGGGCGTTGAAGCTGCCTGCAGGGGGCGACAAACCCTTTAAAACAACAACCAAACGTGATAAGAACTTCTCCTACATCGTGAGGGGAGACGGCGTTACCTTCGTACGTCTTCGGCGGTAAAAGAGCGAGGATGTCGTACAGACGGAGCCTCACCATGGCTGCGCTCGCTTTCAGGTGAGCGCCGTGGACTTTGATGATGGCAGGGACGCTACAAGAAAATCATGAAAAAACATCACAATCCCCGTCACTTTCAAACCCTTCATCCATCGTTTGATGTCTTTAAATCTTGTTGGACGACACTCACTGAGACATCATGGTCATGGCGCATTCGATCGGCGTCATGAGTCTGCGGATCACGTCCTCTGTCAGCAGCTCGGGGCAGTGAGCGACGAAGCTGCGCATGGCTGCAGAAGAAGAAACCGGAGCGTTAGTCGGAGAGATGATTTTACGGCAGCAGCTTCCAAACTTTATGTGGGCGTGACCCTGTTTTTATGTCACAAATTTCTGGTTTACGTGACATTATTAGGCGAGCCAGCTGCTCTCAGGAGAAAAGAGTTTTTCCTCCTGTTTTACATGACACTTATTGAAGCCCATTTCCACCAGGTGAAAAAAATAAGACTGAATTTGTCTTTGTTGAACTTTTTTTTTTTTTTTGCCCATATTTATGGTTGAAATTTGACACGAGAAGTCAAAATTTTGAGATACAGAGCCTAGATATTAGGATGGAAACTTTAAGCTATGAGACAAAAAGTGGCAATTCAAAGATAATTGAGTCAAAATTATGAGATTGTTCCATTAGTTTGGGAAGTAAAGTCAAGTCAAAATTTTCAAAATAAGTCAAAATTTTGAGATAAAAGTCAAATTAAGAGATGAAACTTTGGAATTGTAAGATTAAAAAAATCAAAATTCTGGGATGGAAACTTGAAGGTATGAGACAAAAAGTGAAAATTCAAAGATAAATAAGGAAAAATTATGAGAAAAGCTCCTCTTGTTTTAGATAAAAAATCAAAATTGTGAGATTGTTCCCAAAGTTTGAGAAGTAGAGTCAAAGTTTTGAGAAAATAACGTCAAAATATTCGGTAAAAAAGTCAAAATTTTCAGTAATACATCAAAATTTTGAGATAAAAAGTCAAATGTCCAAGGTTCAAATCTAAATTTTAAGATAATGAATTTGATATTATGACAAATTGTCAAAATCAAGAGATGAAAATTTGGAATTATGAGATAATGAAGTCAAAATTTTGAGATGGAAACTTTAAGGTGTGTGATAAAAAGTGAAAATTAAAAAGATAATGAAGTCCAAATTATGAGGAAAAAGTCACCCTATTTTTAGATTAAAAAGTCAAAATAATGAGATTGTTCCCCATGTTTGAAATGGAAAGTGAAAATGTTGTGATAAAAGTCAAAAGTTTGAGATTAAGAGTCTAAATTTTATGATAATAAAGTCAAATTATGAGGAAAAAAAAGACAAAATTACAAAATAAAAGTCACAATTTTGAGAAAAAGATGAAATTTTAATATCCTCTTACAAATTTGAGTTTCTATGGGAAAAAATAAAAAAATGTCAACAAAGCCAGTTTTTCGATGCAGGCGACACAGACTCAGGAGAGTCAGTGTCTCCTGTCAGAGCCTCATTCCTGCAGAAAAGAGGATAAAAACGAAGATGCTTCTTTACCGCACAGAGCTCCAGCTCGACCCTCCAGCGTCACCTGCCAGGTGAAGGAGTCTCCTCGGGCTTTCTCCGCCTCCAGCTCCTTCTGAGAGCGAGGGAACACGTTCCTCCACAGCAGGAGCATCTTTGGGAGGTGGTAGCGAACCAGGGAGGGACCTGGGAGAAACGTCGACATGTTACGGAGACGTTACGGCGAGGAGAAGGTAAAACCAGGACTGAGAGACTCACCCAGAGTCATGAGCGCGCCCAGCAGCAACCAGCCGGCCTGCGTACGCTGCAGAGACAAACGACTGTTCTGAGCCGCCGTCCTCAGGAGATCTTCAGCGATACTCACCACCAGCTGTGAGAAAACACAGAAACACACCTGAGTGACTCTATAATTAAGGGAACATTTCACATCCATGGGATAAACTTACCAATTTTACAAAATATTGATTTCAAGCAATGACCAATTTAACATTGAGTCATTTAACACAGAAAGTTGATACCCTTCATAAATAATTTGGCAAAAAAAAATGCAAATTGTGTATTTGAATTTGCAGTTTTGGTGCTGCCCGAGTTCTTAAATGTCAAGTTTCCCCTTCAAAATTAATACTAAAATACCTGTTTGCTTTTATTATTTTCAGCATTATTTGTTCAAAGTAATCATTTAAATAAGAAAAAGCTGTTTAAAAAACTATTCAAATATTTAATACCCATAAAATTATTCACTTTGTATATGTCCGAGAAATCTGTGTCAACTGTGTTACCCAATGAAAAAAAACATATCAATCAGCAACAGTTTGTTTTAAAGTCACATGACTCGAACTCTGGAGAAAGTTTGATATTTTTTAACTCCTCCTCATCAATATTTCATCCAAATGTTTGTCTGTGAATTGTGCGATTTTAACTGTTCGTCAACTGTGTTATAGACATTTTCTTATGTAATTACTGTAGATGTTAAAATGAAAAAACGTAAAGAACTAGCACAGAAATAAGAGCTGATGGAGGTCAGGTGGAGACAAATACAAGGTTTATAATCAGCACAAGAGACAAAAATTGAGAAAATGTCAATATGTGTTACCTGTCAGCTGTGTTACTGTGTGTTTTTGTGCCATAATTCTCTCAAATGTTGAATAAACTGTGATTTAAATGATGTGGGGACACTTCAGGAGAACTGATGTAATAGTGTTGAGTTACTATGAATTCAGTGTAATATGAATTTATATTGAAAAAAAGTCACAACTTTTGTCTGTAACAAAGTTGACAAAATACTGAACCGTTTCTTTTTTTTAACAATTTAAATATCTAAGAATTCATCATATATTAATTGATGAATTTAGTACATTCCAGGTATTTACTATTCAAACACATAGAACATTAATCAACTATAGCACGATTTTTTTCACTTTTTGCCACACCTGAAATGTTTCCCTTAACCCTTAGGGGTCAATGGACGCACGGGCGCGTCCAAATGATGTGACCGATTTTAAGACGAAGTGGGAGCAAGAAGCAGCCTCGCTGAATCACGGTTTCAACTCTTGTTGAAAGTGTAGATATAAAACTATTTGCCAGTTTTTGAATTGTGTTGATAAGTGAAGTAAATCCAGAGATATCATGAATCATATATGCCCTTCCTTTTATTGACTATTGTGGCGTTCGGTGCAGCATGAGACGGTAAAAAGTAGTGATTCTGTTGAGGGCGAGCCGTAAGCCCTAGCAAACAAACATCTCTCTCTCTCTCTCCCACACACACACATACACACACGCACACACACGCACACACACGCACAAAAACACTATACTATTTTCCTATTGGGTGAAAGTGCACAACATCAGCCAATCACAAAAATTGTATGGTTGCTATGAGTGTGGGGAAGATTTTGAGTGAAATTGAGGCAGATTTGTGAGATTTACTGTGTTTGGATGAGAGACAGGTCCAAGAGAAGGAGTGAGGACTTTGAGTATAGAGAGGTTGATCTGTCTTTTGTTTTGAATGAGGATTGAAAGGAGGATGAGGATGTGTGCACACAGCATCTAACTTGGGGGTCTGTGTGGCACAGATAATTTTGTCAAATATTTTTGTAACTACTGATGGTTTGTAGTTAGTTGTTAATTGTTGTACAAAAACGCTTGGATATTCCCTTTATTTTATGTAAATAGTAATATATAAGAAGGTTTTTTTTCTAAATTTGGACTTTTTTAGAATTTACAATTCAAATTTGCATTCTAAGTTATGAAATTATTTTTTACGTATGTCTGTGGGTGTGGCTCCTGATGGTTTGTAATCGTTGTAAATAGTTGTGCAAAAACGCCTGGAAATTTCCTTCATTTTTATGCAAACAGTTGTATATTACAGTGTTTAATGATTAATATTTACAGTGTTTTTTAACATTTACATTGTATTTTGTCATTTTAAGTTATGAAAAGGATTCGTTACAAATGCTTGTGGTCCCTAGAGCAAAAAAATCAAACTTTTTCTTACTTGGATTTTGTAAAATTTTGCAATTGTAGGTCCAGTGTGCTCACACAGTTTGTAAAAATGAGTAGATATGAGTAAATTCAAACAGGTGGGGTTGTGCTGAAAAAAAGGAAACCAAGCAAGGCCAGGCAAACAGTTTTTAAGGTGAAATATGAAGGTAAAATCAAAAGTAGGCAAAAACGGCCAACTGACCCCTTGACTCCAGAGGGTTAAATATAGAATCACTCATCTTTAACCTCATGAAGCAGAAACCACACACACACCTTTCCCTTGGAGTGAGGGATTCCCAGAGGACACTGGTGGACTCCTCCCAGCAGCGCCGCCATGGCGAAGCTGTACCCGCTCACGGCTTCGGGCGAGCTCTTCAGGTTGTTGATTCTCTCTGCGCAGCGGTCCAGCAGCGGGGTCAGCTGATAGGGCAGCGCCACGGCGACGCAACGCAGACACCACGCTGCCGCCAGACGAGCCGCCATGCTGGGGTGAAGCAGCACGGAGGTGACGGTTTCTAGAAGACCTGAAGAAGAGAGACGGGAGGAAACTGAGAGTCTGGATCGAGATCAGTTATTCTGTCAAGTCACATCCAGAGTTTTATCCTGAGAACATTCATGATTTAAACATTTTAGCCGCTCAATTTTAGTTTAAATATTTTTATTGAAGTATCAATGATGAAAAATTCAATGTTACAGACATTTTCCTTTTTTTTTTTTTTTTCTTAAATCAAATCAGGGAAAACAAAAATAATGAGCAAACTTACAGTTACATGAAATGAACAACAACTGTAGCAACACAAAAAGAAAAGAAACGGTTCTTAAATGCTACCCACCCCTCCCATCTCCACCCTCACCCACCCACCCCGTCTGGATTTTACTTTCTGCCACTTCGAAGGAGGCCGTTAAAGTTAATTAGAGTTTACTTTGTTTTATTAATATACTGAACCAGGGGAGCCCAAGTTTTATTGTATTGTTCTAGATTGTTTAAGAGTGAGAGCCGAATTCTCTCCATATGTGAGAGTTGAACCATTTCTTCTAACCACATTTTGACAGGTGGAACCTCTGCTTTTTTCCAAAACAGTAATATGAGCTTTTTAGCTGTTATAAGTCCATAGAACAGTAGCTGCCACTGATTTTTATTTAACTGGAAAGTTCGGTCAGAAATACCAAATAGCACTAATAGGGGGGTCGGGTTTCAAAATTACATGCAACATTTCCGAGAGAGTGTTGAATATACAGGACCAAAACAGAGTTAATCTTAGGCATTAGCCGCTCAATTTTGAAGAAAAGTGATTCAAACTTTTCTCTTCTTATCTAAAAAGAAAAGCAGATTAAACCAGACAAACACATAATTTTTGACGTTGTTATGAGATCGATAAGAAAACAAACAAATGTCCTGTTCACTCTCAAACTTAAAGCAAAAGTCAATTCAACTCAAACTTTATTTATGTAGCACATCTTAAAACAACCTGAACCTAAAAATAATTTAAAACAGAAGCTAGGTAAAATTAAAAAACGCAACAAACAGCACAAAAGCAAAATAAAAAATTGGAAGTTTTGCTCAACTGGCATTAAATTATAAAGAAACAAAGAATGAAATCTCCTGTTTTCTTGCAAAAACTTAAGACTAAGCAAGTCTTTGTTTTAAATCTAGATAGAAGTGTCTAGTCCAGAAAAAAATGTCTTGTTTAAAGATTTAAAGAAAAAAAATGATGCATGAATTATTACCTGAGTATAAACTTCTTTTGTTTCTTAAAATTAGAAAAAAAATCCCAATTTCAAGACACGAAATCTTGTGAAAGCAAGTCAGGTGTCACTTTTTTACTCTTAATATCTTGATATTTTTTTCTTTTTCTGCAAAATAAGAGAAAAAAACCTGATGAACATTATTATAAATGCTCAATTTTTCAACTTCTTCTGTTTAAATTTAGCTGTTTTCTGTTCATTTGCAGTGGTTTTTTTCTTCATTAGACCCCTAAATTCAATTCTCTGTTCGTGTTTTTCTTCAATTTAAACTGTTCTTCTCTCACATAACATGCAGTACATCTGAAATAACTCCAGATATTGAAAGTTATCGAAGTATTTAAGAAAAAAATGGGCCAAAGCAAAATAGTCCAGGTAAACATTTTGGAGCTCAGGCCCTCGAGGGGTAATATCTTTTTCTTTTTCTTTTTCTTAAAAAATAAGAGAAAAAATCTCATAAACATTACTGTACATGTTTGTTAATGTTCCATTTTTCTTTTTCCTCTGTAAAAATGCTGCAATCTCTTCATTTGAAGTGTTTTTTCTACAGTAAATCCCTAAAATCCAATTCTCTGTTTGTGGTTTTTTTTTTTTTTTTAAACTGTTTTTCTCTCACACAACATGCAGTAAATTGGAAATAACTCCAGGTATTGAAAGTTATCAAAGTGTTTCAGAAAAAATGGGCCTAAGCACTTACTAACAGGAAAGTTTTCAACATTTTATGGTCAAGATAAGCAAAATAGTCCAGGTCAATAATATTTCAAAAGTTTCTGGTTTTGTTTTTGTGTCATAAACCAGTTCAAGGCCTTGAATTTTAGTCAGATAATCTTATTAGCTTTATTATGAGTCTGATTAAGCAGAAAATGTCTTGTATTAAGATGTATAAAAAAAGAAATGATGCCTTTGTGTCTTTTAAAGGATATTAAAAACTGTCAATAATGTGAGAAAATTGTACATGACAAGTTTTTTGTATTAAGATTAATGTGTAGATAGACGTGTCCTTGATTAACCAGATGAAATGTCACATAATCTGATTCTAAGTGACTGAATTTATCTTGTGTTTCCTAAAAAGTGACAGCAGCTGAGTTTTAAAGTTCGGCGTCTCACCGATGGACGGCTCCTGGATGAGCGGTGACGCCGTGGCGCTCAGACTCTGCACCAAACTGCCGAGCTCCTTCAGGGCGCACACCATCACGTGCTGACTGGCCGAGACGTCTGCGGCTCCCGCTTTGTTCTCGCCGCTCATATCGTTCACGACGGCCTCTGCAAAAACATCCCAAAGCACGAGAAATGTACACTCAACATGAAGACGGAGACGTTTTAAAGTCAGGTCGTGTTCTGCAGATATGGAGAAAGTGGCCTGAACTTTTCTCCTCTAACACGTTTAATGAGCTGTTTGATAAAAGTATCCGCCACATTTGTCCATGTTCTGCAATCACACAACAAAAAAACACAAAGATTTCCTCCAGAACAGAGAAACACTGCACAGCTTTACCCCACAAACGCTCAGATCTGAGGATTTTTCTTTACCAAGTATCAAAGACTAATAATGTTTTAACTTGATTACAGCTAAATAAAGTTGAAATTTACCAACATGTTAAATCCTCAGAGCTTCAAAAAGCAGAATAAAGACAGTGTGGAAAGACAGGAGTGAAGACAGAGACTCAAACACAAGTTCACTGTAAAACCCAAGACTCAAAATGATGAGTTAGATTTACTGAGTTATGAAAATCTGCAGCTCTATAATAAATAATTAAAAAAATCATTTTACCTTTGTTTCAAGTGAAGATTTGAATTAATTGTGAAGCTGCAAATTTCCCATTTCACTCTTGAGTCCAGAAAGACTCACTGAAAAACACTTTTAGTTTACTTAACTTATGAATACACTCAAAAAAAAAATTACTGTGAATGTACGAGGAAATTTCATAATAGTTTAAAACAATATCCAACTGTATTATTGCTTCAAGGACAGAAAACAGTAACTATATTTGATTTATGAATTACACTATGGTAATAAATAGGTGAGAGCAAAAATAATCTAAGTGCAATTATTATTTCCTGTATTGCACTTGCGATTTTTTTGTGAGATTATTTCTAGGTTCCTATCTTCTCTGTTTTTAAACAAACTCATAGTAGAACATGAACAGTTTCATTAATTACAGCAACAACAACAACAACCCACTACCACTACAACTGGGACTGATTTTTACACATTTTAACCACTTTTATCTTCCTTTTTTTGTCACTTTTTGACCATTTTTTGCAACAAACTATTTGCAATTTTTGTTGACTTTGCCCATTTTATCACTATTTTCACCATTTTTGCTACTTAATGAATTTTATTAAGTTCCCTCCAAAATGTTTTTTGCTCATTTTAGTCACTTTTCACTCTTTTTTTGCCACTTTTCAACCATTTATTGCTACTTTTTGATTATTCGCAGGTTTTATCCCAATTTAAACACCAGTTGTTGCTTTATTAGCAATTTTTACTACCTCGAACTAAGTTTTATTGCTTCTCTTTTATGTTTTAAATGCAAAATTGAGGTATGAATTGCTTTTAAAGAGGAAAAAAAATCTGCCAATAGGGTAAAAAGAACAGGTCCTTATATCAGGACATTTTTCTAATTTTGAGAAACTAATAGAGAAATTTTTCCTAACCTACTGACGGGTTATTTTTTACTCATTACAAGCAATTCAGATATCATTTTTTATCTTTAAATAACTCGTTTCTGGACTTGTCAGTTGAATGTGGCTCAAATCAAGACTAAAAAGACAATTTTAACTAAAAGATAAGACAAACTCTTGCTTGGATTTCAGTTTTTGCAGTGCAGACTGGCTTTCCAAGCTTTAAAATACAGTATTATACTGTAAAAATAATAAATAATGCAGTACATGAACTGCTGTTATTTTATGGTGAATTTTTTTTAGCGTATTAAGTTGTTTGAACTAAATCACAAGTACATGTAACATAATGTTTCAAGTGGCATAGATTAAGTAAATGTCGTTGCCTACACACAAAAACTATTCCACTTTACCTGACTAAGTTTTTTTAAGGCAATAAGTTTGAAAGATTTTTTTAACAAAAGTTTACTAATTGGGTTTTACAGTGTAAGACTGACTTCCTTCACTGCTGCAGGAAATCATTTTGTACGATTTTCTGCAGAAATTTTTCACTTATGTGTGATAAGATTCATTTGAACAACTCTTGAAACACACAAAAAGACACATTTTTCTATATTTTTCCATCAGTTTAAAGGTTCAAAAGCAGATCAGAGTAAGATCATCCTTCCTGAACGAGGCGAGGGAGATTCAAAAAGTGTTTTCATGAAGCAGAAAAAACGCAAACGTGCAGGAACTGAATGTTTTGTTGCCGTATGTGTCTGTGAATTAAAGGCTCATGCACGTTATTTTACTATTGTTATGCGTTAACTCAATGTGGATTTGCAGGCAAACAGCCATGCAGTACTGCTAGTGATGGATGATGTTACTATAGTGACGCTTAAAGAAGAAGAAGGAGTCAAAAACATGCAGAAAGCAGAAACAGGAGACGCCATGTCTGCACATAAAGAGACAGAAAAGAAACCGCCGCCCATGCACACACAAGCGTAAACCATGCAGAAGTGAAAAGCTGAATTAAAATTGATGATAATGGATGAGTACTTACTCTGTAATGCTCTGAACCGTGATATTTCCCCCCCATCCTCCTTACCCACAGCCCTCATTTGCTTGCTGATGGCTTGGCAGATTTCTTTGCCGGCTGCGATTTGAGCTTTTTCTCCCAGCAGGCCCCCGAGGGTGGCGCGCAGCATGAAGGAGACGCAGCGGCGCGAGTACACGGCCTCCACGTGAGTCTGCGTGGCCCGAGGGTGGGACACCAGGTCCAGGACGTGGGACAGGAACGTGGCGAAGTTACGCTCCAGCCACTGACCGCCGAGCGTCGTCACAAACACGACGTACGCCTGAGGAGACAAAGAAGACGTGGTCAGTTTAGACAGTTAAGAAAAAACCTCCTGAACGAAGGTTGGAGGTAGATCTTCAGATGCAAAAAGAAGACAGAACCTCCTCTTTCTTTTTTTACCCTCTGAATCCAGCATGAATCCAAAAAGCTAAATTTTTCACCTTGAAACTGTCTCAGTGTAATCTCGTTCATCTCTGCTTCAGAGAGAGAACGGTCGTCATTCTCAGAGAAGCTAAACTCTGACAAACATACAACCCCAAGTCAAATGAAGTTTAGACATAATGGAAAAGTAAAATAAAAACAAAGTACAATGATTTTCAAATCCTGTTAAATCCAATAAACTTTGTTGTTCTTTTGCAAATAGTCACTCATTTTGAATGTGATGTCTGCATCATGTTCCTAAAAAGCTGGGACAGGTTCATGTTTCCCTCTATGTTTCATCACTTTTCCTTTAACAGCACTCAATAATCGTTTGTGAACTGAGGACACAAATTGTTGAAGCTTTGGAGCTGGAATTCTTTCACAATTTTGTTGATGTTGTTTTATTTTGTGCTTCATAATGTTCCACACATTTTCAATGGGAGACAGGTCTGGACTGCAGGCAGGTCAGTCTGGTAGCTGCACTCTTCTACTACGGAGCCACGCTGTTGTAACAGGAGCAGAATGTGTCTTGGTTTCATTGTCTTGCTGAAATAATCAGGGACGTCCCTGAAAAAGACAAAGTGTCTTGGATGGCAGCAGATGTTGCTCCAAAACCTGTTTGTACCTTTCAGCATTAATGCTGCCTTCACAGATACTGGGACANGAGGACACCACGTCCATGATTTCCAAAAAGAGTTCTGCAGCGTTTGTGTGTGTTGTTGATGTGTGACTTTGTCTTTGCATGGTAGAGTTTGAACTGTCACTTGTAGATGTAGTGATGAACTGTGTTAACTGACAATGGTTTTCTGAAGTGTTCCTGAGCCCACGTGCTAATATCCTTTACACAATGATGTGGGTTTTTAATGCAGCGCCGCCTGAGGGGTCAAAGGTCACGGCCATTCAATGTTGGTTTTGGGCCTTGCTGCTTATGTGCAGAGATTTCTCCAGATTCTCTGAATCTTTTGATGATATTATGAACTGTAGATGATGAAATCCATCAATTCCTGCAGTTGAAAAACATTGTTCTTAAACTGTTGGACTATTTGCTCACACAGTTGTTGACAAAGTGGTGAACCTGGCCCCAATCATGACACTCACCTGTTTCTAATGAACCTGTTCACCTGTGGAATGATCCAAACAGCTGTTTTTTCAGGATTCATCAACTTTATCAGTCTTCTGTTGAACCTGTCCGAGCTTTTTAGGAGCGAGTTGTAGGAATATTTGCGTAGAAACATTGAAGTTAGTCAGTTTGTCTCACCTGTGTCACTCCCACCCGGACCTCCCTGCTGACCGAGCCTCCCCCCTTCAGCATCTCCCCGCCGCTCTTCAGGAAGCCGGATCCCCCTCGTAGGAAACCAGTGGCCATGAGCTCCAGCACTTCCTCCAGAGTGGCTCGCTTTACGTTCTGACGCATCACTGAGGAGGAGGAGAACAACCATCGTCATGGAAGAGAAACGGTGTCTGATATTCTGAATCGACTCTTCGACTCACCAGCTGCTTGTTTGGGCATCAGCGCCGTCGCCATGACCGTTCCCAGGAGTTTGGCCACCGCCACCCGGACGCCGTAGTTGGATCCTTCCAGAGCTTTGAAGCAGAGCGTGGCCACGTTCTCCAGCTCGGTCGTCCACATGAAGACGGCCTCGTTCTGCAGCTCCAACAGACACTGATCCACAGAGAAGAGTTCAGACGTTTTCAAACATCCACAAACTCAAGTTTCAAATAAAGTTTTGATTCTACAAAGAGAGAAGTCGTCAGTCTCTGGTTGAGTGTATTCTATTGTTTTCAGACTTTTTATCTCACTGGAAACATTTTTACTGCAGAATAATGAGATTTCAAAAAAACTGAGCCATGATTCCTTTTTCTTCTCTTTCCTTTGGGATGTATTTCTTTTTTCCCTCCTTTCGTTCTACTTTTCTTCTTTCCTTCCATACATTTTTAAACCTACTTCCCTCCCTTTCCTTCCATTTCTTCCTCCATTCCTTAATTTCCAGCCCTTCTCCATTCCTTTCTTTCTACTTTTCTCTCTTCTTTCCTTCCTTCTTTTTGCCCTCTTGTATCCTTCCTTCCATTATTTCTTCCTACTCCCCTTCCCTTCGTTTCAACCTTTTCTTCCCTTCCCTTCTTCCCTCCTTCCTTACCAGGTAACTTCCTTACTTCCTTCCCTTCCTCAATAGTTTCCTTATTTTCTTTTCCTTTCCTTCCTTTATTTTCCTTCAATGATAGACTCCTTCCTTTCCTTCCTTACTTTCCTTTCATGATAGATTCTTTCCTTTTCTTTTCCTTCTTTCCTTTCCTTTCATGATAGATTCCTTCCTTTCCTTCCTTCCCTTCCTCAATAGATTCCTTATTTTCCTTTCCTTTCCTTCCTTTCCTTTCCTTGCTTCCCTTCCTTTCCTTTTCTTCCTTCCTTTCCTTCCTTCTTTTCCTTCCTTCCTTCCTTTTCTTTTCTTTCCTTCCTTTCCTTTCCTTGCTTCCCTTCCTTTCCTTTTCTTCCTCCCTTTCCTTCCTTCTTTTCCTTCCTTCCTTCCTTTTCTTTTCTTTCCTTCCTTGCTTTCCTCTCATGATATATTCTTTCCTTTCCTTCCTTCCTTACCTTCTATGATAGATTCCTTCTATTCCTTTCCTTGCTTTCCTTTCCTTCCTGTCCTTCCCTACCTTTTCTTCCTTTCTCCCTTGCTTTCTGTCCTCACTATTTTCCTCCTTTCCTTCCTAGATTCCTTTCTTCAGTCTTTGCTACCCTTCTGTCCTTTCCTTCCTACCATTTTTTTCTACCATATTTATTTCCTACCCTATCATTTCCCTTTCTTCCTTCATTCCACCCTTCTTTCCTTCGTCCTTCTTTTCCTACTTTTCTTCCTTCCCTCCTTCTTAAAATTTCAGGTTAAAATAGTCTGAACCTGAAAATCAATCCTGATCAAACCCAGATCCTGATCCTGTCATAAAACTATCCTGACATCTTTTGTTCACATCGCCCCCTGGTGGAGAACATGTTTTTTGGTCAGAGTTTGTTGATGTTTATGCAGAAAACTGATCATGTGGAAACAGAAACACCTGAGGGACAGGTGACCTTTGATTTATCCGTCTGTGATTACGGAACAAAGATTTTTGATCACACACTCCAAACTCTGACTTCCCCAACCTTGGCCACGGCGCAGCGCACCGCCATCGACCTGTCTGTGAGCAGCGAGCGAGCGTTCTTGTAAATATCTCTGTGACACGACGCTGCAGCTCCACCCAAACCGCTCAGCACCTTCTGCAGACTGAGGAGAATCTCCCCTCGACCCTGAGACTGAAAACAGAGCGAACAGAAGCAGAGTTTAAAGAAATAACACGACTTATCAAACCATTTTCTTCTGCTGTGTTTAAGCAGAAAAGACTCGTACCTCTGCGCTTTTTAACGCCTTTAACAGATTGTTGATGGTGTCTGGAAAGGAGCTTCCCAGCATCCTGCCCATCTTCTCGTAAAACGCTCCGACACACGCCACGGCAGCGCTGCAAGGAGAGACAGAATAGTTAGAAAAAAAACAAATCACAGCTTTAGATAAGGTAAACGGATTAACCCTTTAACTTCATGTGAGAAAAGGTAACGTTTGATAGGATGAATGAGTCAATAAAATATCTTTCTATCTATCTAGAGTAGTGAAAAAATAAAGTTATAATAACAAAAAAAAAGAGCTTACAGTTTGGTGGGCAGGTAAGCAGGAGTGTCATCTTTGCTCTTGATGATTTCATTGCATTTATCCAGAGTCTGGAAAACCGTGAATGTGTCGCCGATGCTGTATAGCGTCGCCAGGTTTTTGGCGAGCAGTTTTCTGGTCGGTGGACCTGGAGCGCTGCTGATCAATCCTGTCAGCTGTTCCACCAGCTTCTTCTGCTTCTCCTTCACATCCACCTGCACGAACATCCAGAGTAAAGATGTAAAATGATTCAAGTGTTGACAAACTAATGGCCCTTTTCCACTGACTCGTCTCAGCCCTACTCTACTCGACTCTACCCTGGTTCTAAGAGAGTAAAGCTGATACTAAAAGGTGACGTGGACGGTCTGCCGGTCACTCATTGGTCAGAGAATGTCGTCTCTGCAGCTTCTGACTCTGAACAAATCACTTACAAGAGGCAAAGGAATAAGTCAGCGACGGGTTTTTAATGACATTTAAACCTGACGGCACAGAACCAGACTGAATGAAGACAAAATACAGCCCTAAAATGCTCCTTCATGATTCCTAAAGAAGTTAAAAGTCCTTTTTAAACCAAAAAGAAGTTAACAGCAAAGATAGTTGGCTTTAAAGAGTCTTTTAAATTAAATCAAAGTTGGTCGGTGCAGGAGCGATCTGTCTGCCACGAGAGTCTTTAAGCACCAATCAGTCCATTAATCCACAGGGAACCAAAAAGGAAAACCAGTTCAAAGAAGAATGATTGATCAACAAAAAATCTCTGATATACCAGGCCCAAAAATCAAAAATTAAAGTGATCTCACTGGATCCAGGGAAGAGTTGATGTCAGGAAGCAGCTCCTTCGTTTTCCTCCGCGTGCAGCAGCACGAGGCTGTTGTTTACCTCCGTTGTCATGCCGCACCAAATTGAGCCGCTGTATTACTTTGATGAAATCTTTTGAAAGCTTTGTTTTTTCCTTTAAAGACCACGGTGACACATACGTTAGTACAAAATTATGTTTGTGTCGTGTTATAGATGAACATGCACGCACTTCTGCGCAGCACTTTAGCGCAGCTGTGTTATAAGATCCACGCCCACCGTGAGTCTGTAGTCGGGCTAGAGGAAAAGATAACCAAACCCAGTAGAGACGAGTAGAGTAGAGCTGGAATTGTGTCGTGGAAAAGCGCCATATGGAGAAAAATAATCTAAGTGTCTGATTGGTCACCTTATTCGCTGCTACGAGCACTTTATCCAGGAAGCGCAGCCATTCGAAGATGAAGACCGGCCTCTTCGCTTCTGTGATCTGAGCCAAAGCGTCTTCGTTGAGCAGCAAACTGTGAGCCAGCTCCATGACGACGCCGCGCTGCTGCTGCTGCTGCTGCTGCTGCTTCTGAAAAAGAGAAAAGACGATTTAACAATAAACACAAGATACTGAGGGTGGAGAAACACACAGATCCAAAATTCATCCTTTCAGAAGAGAATTACAACAACATACAGACACGAAAAACTCTTTTTGTCAAAGCAAAGTTGGAAACTAGTCGTACCTTTAGTTGTCATTTTCATCCTTGCATTAGAGTAAAAGCTTCTGATGTTTCATTGGTTTGATGTAATTTTCTGTCAAGTTTGTAAATGTTGCTGTACATTGTGAAAACTTCACTGAAGCTTGATTTGAAGAAAATCGTGAATCGAATTGAAATCGCTGTATCAGCCAGAAAAATCACTTTTTCTGAATCGGTATAGGAAGGGAAAAAATGGTATTGGAAAATCTCTATTTCAAAGGTGCTATATAAATTTAGTTATCATTATTACTATAATTAATAAAAGTTATAAAAATAAATCTTAAAAAGGAAAAAAAGGGGGGAAGACATGAGCGAGTTTTTATTCCACATTCCACCTTTTTCTTCAAAATGAAGCCCTTTTGTAATGTCACAAGCTTTATTTCCAACCAGTGTTGCATTAATTTTCACCAAGATCTTTTATTGATGATGGGAGACTGAGTCTGACCCCAAAGATTCTCAATGGGGTTAAGGTCTGGACTCTATGAAAAGTGTCTCATGCTCCCTGCACCACTCTTAAACAATTTGAGCTCCATTTTGGAATATGTTATTGCGTTTATGGAACAACCTTTTGATTTGATTTGGCCGAACATTTAAGTGATTGCCGATCAGAATGGTTCCTCACCATTCTTCCAGTTTTTTATAATGCGTTACCCAATTTTAGTCATTTCTGCATCAATCTCCTTGTAATGATAATGAATAACTTGTCTCCAGGTGAAAGATAATCCCTCATACTGTAATCATCCAATAGGAGGCTTGTACCTATTTGCTTAGTTATCTCCTAGTTCGTCTAAATATCTAACTTAGCGTCAAACAGCTGTAAAAATAAATAACTGTACATTAAATTAACACAGTGAAGGTTTTTTTTCATTCTTTCATCCATCATTTCAGCACCACGACAGCTTTAAAAAAACATTTGAACCCTTCAGATGATTTTAGAAGCCTTTTCTTGTTAAAATTATTGTATTAATGTGAATTGTGTTTGTTTTTTGAGGTTAAAGCTTCTGTTTGTTGACAGTTGTGTCTCCAGCTGTTAATAGCAGCGAAGCTAAAACTGCTAAAATACGAAGAACCAGCTCATTTATCTTCATCTGAGCAGACTCTTTACTGACTATTAACATTTTTAAAAACGTATTTTATTCTAAAAACATCACACACACCGTGTTTGATGGAATTTAAGGTGTAAACGTTCATTTCTCACCTGTTTTTTTTCTGCAGCTCAGGATGAATGACGACGAGTATCAGCGGTGTCGCATCGAAAGACGTCCGACTTGGAACCAGAGGAGGAGAAAGAGGAAAACTAATATTTTCAGTTTTAATAATTCATCACCATAAAACCAGGGGTGAAAGTAGAGTTAAATTCTTGCTGGTACTAAACCTTCAAGTCCATTTATTTATGTTTTTATTTATTCAATTATTTTCAATGAGTTGAGCGCTCCAGTTTTCATTTCCACTCTAATTTTTAGGCTGTTTTATCCTTTTATTACCTTATTTATTCACTGCTATATTTCATTGTTGTTTTTATTCTCTATATTGTTCCTGTTTGCTCTTTTACTCTTTCTCACCTCTGGTCCTCATGGTCTGATTCACTGTTTGTTTGTTGATTTTGTCCCTGCTGTAAAGCACATTGTGAACTGTTGTTTTTAAAGGTGCTCTATAAATAAAGTTATTATTATTATTATTATTATTATTATTATTATTATTATTATTATTATTATTATTATTATTATTATTATTATTATTATTATTTCTGCCAGTTAAAAAAAGAATGAAAATTTTGCTTTTTTTTGCCCCAATAGTCTGTAAATTTTGAGATAAAACGTCAAAATTGTTACTTAAAAAGTCAAAAATTGAGCTGGAATATCTGATTTTTTTTTAGATAAAAAGCTGAAATCAAGAAAAAAAAATTCAAAATCTCAGGTGAGAAAGTTAAAAAATTGAAACAGGATTAAAATTTGTGATAGAGTATAACATTTTTTCGATAGAATATCAGAACTTTGAGATGAAAAGTTGAAATCATGAGGGAGAAAGTCAAAAATTTTTAGATAAAAAGTGAAAAATTGGATACAAGTTATCAAAAGTTGAGATTAAAAGCCAAAACAATGAATTAAAAAGTCAAAATTTTGAGATAAAAGTCAAAATTGTTACTTAAAAAGTCAAAAATTGAGATGGAATATCTGATTTTTTTTTTTAGATAAAAAGCTGAAATCAAGAGGAAAAAAAGTCAAAATCTCAGGTAAGAAAGTTAAAAACTTGAAACAGGATCAAAATTTGAGATAGAGTAACATTTCTTAGATAGAATATCAGAACTTTGAGATGAAAAGTTGAAATCATGAGGGAGAAAGTCAAATTTTTTTAGATAAAAAGTGAAAAATTGGATAAAAAGTATCAAAATTTGAGATAAAAAGACAAAACAATGAATTAAAAAGTCAACATTTTGAGATAAAACGTCAAAATTGTTACTTAAAAAGTCAAAATTTGAGATGGAATATCAGATTTTTTTAGATAAAAAGCTGAAATCAAGAGGAAAAAAAGTCAAAATCTCAGGTGAGAAAGTTAAAAAAAACAAACAAACTTGAAACAGGATCTTTTTTTTTTTTTTGTTATGTAATCAGATTTTTTTTTCATTGACTAACTGTGAAGGATTTTTTTCAACAGTCTTTTTAAATTGTTCGGTATTTTATTTTTCCGTAATAACATTTGAACGTGTCCTCGTCCTGTGTTTCCACCCGGAACGTTTTTGTGACGGATCAAAACAACAGAGAAGCTTCACAGACAGTTGAAGAATCAGCGCCGTAAATCTGTTATTTAGAGACTTAAATCTTTATTTAAAGGTGTTAAAATGTCTGATGAAGAAGAGGATTACATGTCAGACGCCTTCCTCAGTAAAATGTAAGTTTTTAAATCTTTTTTTCTGAATTAAAACCGTGAATTTGAATGTTTTAATAGAAACTAATGGTTCAGTTCACTGGTGTCAGAATAATCGGAAAATTTCTCTTAACGTAAAAAACGAAATAAAAATGAACAAATACTGATCATTTGGGGTTTTGTAATTTAATTCTGCACGTTAAATTAAATAAATAAATGATCATGATCGATATATGTTATAGTCTGATTTTCACTTTCTCTAAATTCTCACTTTGTAGATGAATAAATGAGGTGACAGGGACTTTGTCAAGTACTTAAACGCCTCATTAAACCCCAAAATGAAAGTAATGTGAAGAAAAAGCAATTTATAAATCCATCTATTTAAAGAGACAATGAATATTAATGAGTATGTCAGTGTAGTATTCACGTTCATAAAAACCAGAGTTTCGTTTATGGCTGATTTTAATTTACAGGTCAAAGCTTTGAGGGTTTGAGCCACTAGTTAATTTTATAAAGATGAAGAAAAAATAGGTCCAGTGTTTTTAAGTTATTTTGTTTATGAGAAATTAAGTCAGAATTCAAAGAAAAAAGTCAGAAGTCTAAGAAAAAAAGTTGGAATTCTAAGTTTGAAGTCAGATTTTAAAGAGGAAAAAGTCAGAATTCTTATCGCAAAAGTCAAAATTCTCAGACAAAAAAATAAAACATAAAAAAAAAATAATACAGGATTCTGGGTCAAAAGTCAAACTTAAGAATAAAATCAGATTCTAACATAACAGTAAGATTTCTAAGAAAAAGATTCAGAATTCTGGGTTTGAATTCAGATTCTGAAGAGGAAAAAGTCAGAATTCTGAGGGGAAAAAATACAAGATTCTGAGTTTTAAGTCAGACTAAAATAAACAAGTTAAAATTCTAAATTTCTTAAAAGAAAAACAGTTTTATCAGATCCTGGGTTAAAAGTCAGAATTCTGAGTTTAAAGTCAGAATTCTAAAAAAAAAAAAGTCTTAAATCTTAGATAGAAGTTGGAATTCTCTGTTTAATGTGAGAGTTCTGAGAAGAAAGTCAGAATTTTCAAAATTTGTGTCAGAATTCTAAGAAAAAAGTAGGAATTCTGAGCTCAAAGTTAGAATTCTAAGAATAAAAGTCAGAAGTCTAGGAAAATAAGTCGGAATTCTAAGTTTGAGTCAGATTTTAAAGAGGAAATAGTCTGAATTCTTTTAGTAAAAGTCAAAATTCTGAGACAAAAAGAAAAAAACAAACAAACAGGATTTCTGGGTCAAAAGTCAAACTTAAAAATAATAAGTTGAAATTCTTAAAAAAAAAAAAAAAAACAGAGAAAAATCAGATTCTAAGTTCAAAGTCAGATTTCTAAGAAAAGTTTCAGAATTCCGGAAAAAAAATATAGAAGATTCTGAGTTTTAAGTCAGACTAAAATGAAGAGTTTAATCAGATCCTGGGTTAAAGTCATAAATCTGAGGGGAAGAAATTAAGAATTCTGATGAAAAAACTCAGAATTCCAAGAAAAAAAGTCACAATTCTGAGTTTAAAGTCAGAATTCTTTGTTTAATGTGAGAATTCTAAGAAGAAAGTCAGAATTTTGGAAATTTGTGTCAGAACTCCAAGAAAAAAGTAGGAATTCTGAGCTCAAAGTTAGAATTCCAAGAATAAAAGTCAGTATTCTGAGAGTAACTCAAGAATTTTTGAAGTGGTCCTTATTCTATTTTGTAAATGGGAGAGTTCAGAAAACTAGAAAACAACAAACAGCAGCAGATATCATGATAGTTTATGAATGAAAAACAATGCACCTAAAAAAACAGTCCTGAGCCTTTATACAAAATAAAAAAAGTGCTATTTTGCAAAATGGTTTTGGACGACACAAGAGATCCTTATAATTTGTTAAGAAAACTTTACAGAATGTAAAAACCAAAGTTTATTTCACTTCAAACAAAGAGAGTGTAGGAAGTTTTAGTTAAATAATGTCAAGATGAAAAAAAAAAAAAATCACACTGGACTCAGAATTCTTGTCCTATGAAACTTTTTTTCTTCTTTGCTTCAGACAAGACGTGAAACCGGGCGTGAGCATGGTGAGGAGGGTGAAAGAAGCCATGAAGAAGGAGATCAAGCAGAAGGAGACGAACATCAAGAACAGACAGAAAACGTTCAAAGAGCAGGAGAAAGAAAGTCGAGAGGCGGCGTTACAAAACTCCATCAGCAACGAGAACAAAGGGTTCGCACTTCTGCAGAAAATGGGCTACAAAGCTGGTCAAGGCCTCGGGAAGGAGGGTACGTTTCTTTTTCTACATCACCACCATCGTAGTTTTCTGTTCCTGTGCTCTGATGTTTGTTTGTTTCAACTCTTCAGGAGCAGGGAGAGTGGATCCTATTCCCCTGAATATCAAAACAGGTAAGTTAAAACTCTAAAGTGTAAAACTGGTGATGTGTAAAACCAGCTGTTTTCTCACATGTGCATTTCTCTGTGGATCAGACAGAGGTGGACTCGGGATGGAGGAGGTGAAGAAAAGAAAAGCAGAGGAAGATCTCCAGAACTACCGTCAGAAAATACGAGCGCAGCAGCAGAACGAGACCAAATCTCTGGAAGATTTTCGGTGAGGTGTCTCTGAGATAATCCATCCCCTCAGAAAAACTTCAAAGCTTCTATATTTAATGACACACTTTTTGGTTTTAGGTCAAGAGTTCGGACAGAAAGAGAGGAGCGTAAGATTGAAGGAGATCTCAGGAGGAGTCAGAGATCATGTGCGCAGCTCGACAACCAAAAGGTCGGATTCAAAGAGCGGTCATCGCACGATTCCCTCCTTTATTTAACATCACATATAAACTGAATTTACTTTTGTAATATTGTGTTTTCCAGGGCGTCATTTCCCCCAGAGAGAGCTGGTACTGGCCTGAAGTGGACTCTGAAGAAGAGGAGGAAGAGGAGGAAGATCAGAAGCAGGAGGAAGAGGAGGAGGAGTGTGTGGAATTAACTGTGAGTGTTGTATCAGTGGAATTTCTTTTTTCCACAGTTTTCGCATTAATGAATGTGATTTGCCTTAGGGTCAATGACGTGACGTTCCCTTTTTTTGTGTCCGAGTGCAATATTTCCTTCCATCATGAATTGAGTATTTCATCACATGTATTTCTTTATGCTATGAAACCTGTGTTATTTGAACACATCTTTAAACTATTAAAATAAAACATGTTTTTTTGTGTTTTGGTTCCTCAAACCCCCAAAATGTCAGGTGGTGCAACCGTCCTGACAAGTATCCACAGTAATTAAACTCTAAAAATTGAATGTCAGTTATTGTAAATGGAAATTAAAAATACAGTGGCATTATTTTATGCTTGAACCTTTTTAAATAAAACATTCTTTGCAAATAAAAAGAATTTTAAAGCTGTTGAGAAATGTAAAAAACTTTTGTCCCGTAATTTTCACCTTGTCNCAATGTAATAATGTGAAATGTTATTTTAACATCAAATTATTTATCTTATTCACAAATAAAAGAAATGAAACACACAAAATGAAAATGTATGAGTCACTACAGACACTTGAGAGATACTTGCCAATAATTTCACACAGAAAAAATAACAGGAACGTATAAATATATTTTCATATATTTGGTTGCACCACCTGACATTTTTGGGTGCTCAAATTAAAAATACTAAAAAATAATGAACCTAAAAACTTTGAAATGTTGGTCAACTACTGAAATCTGTTAGAAAACATAATTCTTCACTCAGAAATATGTTTGTATCCATTTTCAAAGAACTTTTTAAAAATACGTTTTTAGACCCTCTTTTTGTCATTGACCCCTAAATAAGAATGATAGTTATCAATCAGTCACTTTAACTTTATTCTGAAACTCTCAAACAAATCGAATGCATTTCAAAGGGTTTGATAAGTTGATTAAACAACAAAATGGGCAGAAACAAAAAGTTTCAAAGTGTGGAAATAAGAGAGAGAGAAAGTTGAGTTGGGAATTGCTACATTGCAGGTTGTAACTCCAGTTTATTTTGCTAATGAAGTTCTACGCTGTTATCTGTGTTTGTTTACATTATTCCATGATATATTTACTGTGATTATTTTTTATAGAGAACTCACAGCCATAGACTCCATTTGAAACATCTGAACATCAAACATAGAAACAATCTTGGTAAATGTAAGTTACAACTGTAGAAAAGAAAACTTCAATGAGAGGAAAGAGGAATGTATGACCTGATAACTTTTCTCTTATGGGTCCAAAAATGTCCTGGAAAATAATTCTAGAAAAGGCAAGAAAGTTGGGGTTTAACTTGGAAGGTTTTCCAAAATGACTAGTCTAAAGGCAGTTAAAACAACAATAATTGGCAAGAAAATTGGGAGTGAACCTTGAAAATAGTGAGAGGGTACCACCAATGGTCCAAAAGTAGCAGAAAAGAGTGAAAAATGACTAAAATGGCCAAAAAGCAACAAAGAGAATGGTGAAGGAAACTTAAAATTTTTTAAGGAAGTAGCAAAAATGGTGAAAAAAGTGGCAAAGAAGAGTGAAAAGTGTGAAAAATGAGCAAAAACAACTAAAATTGGCAAGAAACCTGGAAAATAGAATAAAAAATGATCCAAAAGTGGCAAAAAAAAACAAGTGAGCAGTGAGTAAAATGGACTAAAATCAGTCACAGTTGTTGTTGTTGTTTTAATGTCATTAATGTGATTAAAGTAACAAACTCAAGTGAAGACTCGATGATCTGCAGATTTTAACGTTCCTGCTTCAGCTTCATTTTTCACATCTAGAGTTTCTCAAACAGACTGAGTGTGTGGTGTTATAATGATCATTCAGACAGTTTTATTTTGTGTTTTTCTTCCACAGTCCTTCGATAAACTGCAGATTCTGACGTCGTACCTGAGAGGAGTTCATTTCTACTGTTTGTGGTGTGGAACCACTTATAACGGTGAGAGCGACGACGCAGCAGGAGCATGAAGGTCGTCTTTAAAAGGCTTCACTCATAAAAAACATGTTTCTTTCTTTCTTTCTTTGTCTGCAGATGAGGAGGATTTATGCTCCAACTGTCCTGGAGACACAGCTGCAGACCACGAATGAGCTGAGAGAAAAATCATCACAGACTTTAAAGAAGAAACCGACTCATTTATTATTTAACAGCTGATTTTTTCTCTTTGTTTCGGGTAAAAAATCATCATCGGTGTTTTGTGTTTGTAGAGTTTCTGATGAATCCTGTTTCAAAAATATGTACAAAGTTTCTGAGACATGTTTCTGCTCTAATATGTGTTTTCATTAAATGTTTTTTTTATACAACGACTGTGTTACGAAAGTCTGTCATCCCCTGGACAGTAAACAACATCTGGAGCAAAAAACTACAGCTCCCATGAGCCTTTGCTCTGTATCTGGAAAGGCTGTAGTTTATTTGTGTTAACAGAATAATCACTGAAGCACCTAAAACATCACTGGGTTTTTAACATTAATTTAAAGAAACTATTTAATTTCATAAACAATCAAATGTCTAATGTTAAAACAGCAGCAACTCATTTGGATTTAACATTTTCTTTATTTTTATTTCAACATCAATAAAGTTGTAGCTGTTTATGTGTTTCAGTTTACTCTATTTCTACCTTATTTATGTTATTTATTATTTATGTTGTCTCACCAGCATGTCCAAAGTAAGTTAGAGACTTTTAATTCTTTACATTTTTTTCTTTGCTTGAATTACATATTTGCAATTTGTTTCAAAACAACCTTAAAACTGTCTTGCATCAAGATTGAAAAAGAGAAATAAATAATTGTAACACCAGTGCAACAGCACAAATCACAATGACCAAATTTGGATGATAACATTTTTTTAATCTACTCTATTTTTAAGATTTATTCATACAAAAGCAGGCGCATTTTTATCTCTCTATACATGTATACTTTATTTAATTTCATTAATTTAACCTCAGTGACATTGATATTTTTGGAAAACTAATCCCTTTCTTATAGAGACTCATCAGACTCAAATAGAGCTTTTTTTTAAGGAAGACTGATATAGGAAAAGTCATAATATTGAGCTAAAAAGCCAAAATACCAAATAACAAAGTCAAAATGTTAAGATAATATGTAGAAATATGACTTTTTATCTCAAAAGTTTGACTTAACATCGGCAAAAAAAAAATCTTTACAAGGCCAGAATTTTATTTTCATATTTTTAGCCAGTGAAATCAGCTTCTTTATGTTATTTATGTTTATATTATGTCTAATTCTAATATTTATATGTATAACAGTCCTTATGAGCCATATTTTCCCTTTCACTAATTTGCTACTGGGGCAAGAGAGAAAAGCAAAATTATTCAAAGGGAACAAAAAAGTTTTTGCAAGGAAAGGCAAAAGTTTTCCTAAGAAAAAAAAAAAAAAAAAAACCTGCTGCGACCCGAATGGGGAGCTCGAACTTCAACATAATGTAAAATTTGCTAAATTTTTTGTGAGCCATAAGTTTGAAAGAAAAGCTATCAAAGGGAGACATTTTTTTTCATTCAATTTAGAAAACCCAACTAGTTTTGGAAAACTTATTTATTTTAGGACTTTTGAGGTCTGTAAAACGTTTTTTAGAATAATTATTATTATTATTGTTATTATTATTATTATTATCGTTATCATTATTATATTATTATTATTATCATTACTATTATTATTATTATTATTATTATTATCATTATTATTATTATCATAATTATTATTTTTATTATTATTATTATTATCGTTATCATTATTACAAGTTTTATTATCATTATTATATTATTATTATTTTTATTGTTATTATTATTATCGTTTTCATTATTATCATCATTATTATTATCATCATTATTATTATCATCATTATTATATTATTATCATTATTATATTATTATTATTATTATTATTATTATTATTATTATTATTATTATTATTATTATTATCATTATTATTATCATTATTATTAGTATTATTATCATTATTATTATTATTATCATTATTATTATTATTATTATTATTATTATTGATAAAAACGATAATTCATAGAAGAGTAGTGAAATTTTGTGATAGTGATTTATTTTAGGACTTTTGAAGTCTGTAAAACCTTTTAGAATTATTATTATTATTATTGTTATTATTATTATTATTATTATTATTATTATTATTATTATTATTATTATTATTATCGTTATCATTATTATACGTTTTATTATCATTAAAACGATAATTTATAGAAGAGTAGTGAAATTTCCGAGCCCCATCGAACGCACCACGCCTGACGCAGTATTGAGAAAACGAAACTTAAAGTGAATGTGACAGAGGCTGGATAGAAACCGGGACCTGGAAGAATGGAGGAAATAAAGATAGAAACCATGAGCTGCTCTTAGATGTACACTTTTTTGTGTATTTTATGAATTTAATGATCTGATGTTGATTCGCTGACTGTGGATGTTGTTATGGAGGCTGAAAACCACGTGGCCAAACTGAACGAATATGCCCAGAAAAACCACCTCGCGTTCAGGTTTGAGGACGTTGGATCCGTGGGCCCGGACCACATCAAAACGTGAGTGGATCATCAGTCCTCTAACAGGTCCTCATACACCCTCACCTTCTGTGGATGGGTCTGTAGATAACATGAAACCTTTGTTAATGATGAACCAGTGAGAGGATTCCATGAGTAATAAATGAGGCTCATGTTCACCTGGGTGTGGAGGTGTGCAGCTCTGCCCCAGGTGACTAACTTCACCTGTAGGTCTCCGATTTCACCTGAAGTATCAGGAACTTGTAGCCATAGATTAGATAAAGTCCATATTCTAAGAAAATTTGAGATCAAAGGTCAAATTTGTTCTTCTTATCCTGTATTTGACGTTTTAATTCAAAAGTTTGACTTCTTACCTCAAAACTCGAACATTCTTTAACTTTTCATCTGATACTTTTGATCTTTTATCTCATCATTTTTGACTTTTTTCTCATAGCTTTGACTGTATACAGTTGAGGTCACAAGTTTATAAATCGTAATGACAACAGAAACTTCCAAAATGACCCTGTTAAAAGTTTTCACACTCAGGTGATTTTGTCCTGATATCATAAACACAAGTCGACACAAATGTGTTTGAATGTCTCGCAAAGGTAACCATCCTCACCTGTGATCTATTTGCTTGTAATCAGTGTGTGTGTATAAAAGGTCAGTGAGTTTCTGAGCTCCTGACAGACACTTGCATCTTTGATCCAGTGCTGCACTGACATTAATCGAACTGTATAAAACAGGAAAGGGATATAAAAAGATATCCAAGGAACTGAGGATGCCAATAAGCAGAGTTCAAACTCTAATGAAGAAGTGGAAAATGAGGGATTCTGTTGAAACCAAACCACGGTCAGGTAGACCAAGAAACATTTCAGCTACAACTGACAGGAAAATTGTTCTGGATGCAAAGAAAAACCCACAAATAACTTCAGCTGAGATACAGGACTCTGAGATGTGGTCTCTGGACATTTTTCTCAAAATTTCCTCTTTTTTACTTCAAAATTTGATTTTATAAATCTTATCTGAGAATTTTGACTTTTTTTCTAATATTTTTGACCTGTTATCTCAACATTTCAGCTCCATTATCCCAAATTTTAAACTTTTTTTATCTTAAGATTCTGCTGTTATCCAATGCTTTTGACTTTACTATCTCAAAATTGGATTTTTTTCAACTTAAAACCTCAAGTTTTATTTCATACATGTGACTTTGTTTTTCTTGTAGATTTGACCTTATAAATGGGATTTCAACTACCCGAAATTTTTGATCTTTTACCCAAAATATCCCTCATTTTTACCTCAAAATTTTGAACTTTTAACTTCAAATTCTGACTTTTTTCTNACTTTTTGTCCACAACCATAAACATTGTTCCATTTGGAGAGGAGTCAACAAGGCCTATGATGAAAGGTCCACCATTCCTACTGTGAAACACGGAGGTGGATCACTGATGTTTTGGGGATGTGTGAGCTACAAAGGCTCAGGAAACTTGGTCCAAACTGATGAATGAAGGATGAATGCAGCATGTTATCAGAAAATACTGGAGGAAAATTTACACTCATCAGCCCAGAAGCTGCACATGAGACGAACTTGGACGTTCACACGTGACAATGATCCAAAACACAAGGACAAGTCAAAGTTTTGAGATAGAAGTTGAAATTTTGCAAAAAGTCAATGTTTTGGGGTTTTCAAGTCAAAACTTACAAAAAAAAAACAAATTCTGAGATAAAGGACAAAAATTGAGAAAGAAGACAGTTTTAAGAAAAAGTCAGAATTTTGAGATGTTAGAGGAGAAGTTACATTTTTGAGATAATGAAGTGAAAATTCTTGGATGAAATGTAGAAATTTGGGAGAAAAAGTCAAAATTTGGAGATAAAAGAAAAAAAAAATGAGATTAACAGCCAAAGTTTCGAGACGAAGATCCACATTTTGAAATTAATAAAGGAAAAACCAAAACATTGAAATTTGGGATAATTAAGTCAAAATCGAAGATACAAAGTTGAAACTTGAGATTATAAGGTCAAAATTCTGAGATAAAAGCCAACATTTTGCAAAAAAGTTAAACCTAGAGAAAAGAAGTCCAGTATTTTAGATTAATGTCAAAAAATTGAGAAATTTTTGAGGTAAAAGTCAATATTTTAGAGAAAAAGTCATACTTTTTAAATTAATAAGTGAGAAATTTTTGATGAAAAGTTGAAATTTGGGACCTGCCATTGGCCACAGCAGAATAAAGTGAAGGTTCTGGAGTGGCCATCTCAGTCTCCTGACCTCAATATCATTGAGCCACTCTGGGGAGATCTCAAACCTGCAGTTCATGCAAGACGGACCAAGAATTTACAGGAACTGGAGGTTTTTTGCCAAGAAGAAAGGTCAGTTTTACCATCTGAGAAAATAAAGACCCTCATCCACAACGAGCACAAAAGACTTCAAGCTGTCACTGATGTTAAAGGGGGAAATACACACTATTAAAAACTGGGGGATGGAAACTTTTCATCGGTGTCATTATGATTTAAAAAGAATAAACACAGTTGTTTGTTGTTACTTTTTGTGAAGTTTTGTCTGTTTAACAATGATTTATGATTTCTTCTCAGCTTTACAGCCAGAGTTGTCCTGAATGGAAAGGAGTATCCTGATGGAGTCGGGAATAACAAGAAAGAAGCCAGAAAGAACGCGGCTAAAAACGCCCTGAGAGCCTTAATGGACGAACCAACTGAAACTGTAAGATTATAATAAATAATAATCCATCTGAGTGAGTTTGTGGTTTATAAACTGAGCCCTGAGCTTTATTTTTTATCATCCTGACAGACGGAACAAACGACAGAAGTTTCCGTTACACCTGTACGTCCCTCCAGTAGCCGCGCTGTCAACTTTGTCTGCTGGCTCAACGAATACAGTCACAAGCACAAGCTGTTCATCAAACCTGTGGAGTCGACCAAAGCAGGAGCACACAGCGCTTTTCAGTGAGTCATAACACTATCAGTCATTGTCGTTAAACCACGATTCAAACAGGCATCAAATATTGATTAATATGTGACTTTAACCTGCAGCTTCGTGGTGGGTGATAAAGAATATCCAGTCGCTACTGGGAAAAATAAGAAGGAAGCAAAGGAGGAAGCAGCAAAGCTAGTTTATCAGGAAATCTGTGGAAATAAAACTACAGAGGTGAGTCCTGTCTGATTATAGTTGGGTCAATGAGGTGACGTCCCATTTTTTTGTGTCCGAGTGCAATATTTCCTTCCATCATTAATTGAGTATTTCATCACATGTATTTCTTTATTCTATGAAACCTGTGTTATTTGAACACATCTTTAAACTATTAAAATATAACATGTTTTTTTGTGTTTTGGTTCCTCAAACCCCCAAAATGTCAGGTGGTGCAACCGTCCTGACAAGTATCCACAGTAATTAAACTCTAAAAATTGAATGTCAGTTATTGTAAATGGAAATTAAAAATACAGTGGCATTATTTTATGCTTGAACCTTTTTAAATAAAACATTCTTTGCAAATAAAAAGAATTTTAAAGCTGTTGAGAAATNATCTTATTCACAAATAAAAGAAATGAAACACACAAAATGAAAATGTATGAGTCACTACAGACACTTGAGAGATACTTGCCAATAATTTCACACAGAAAAAATAACAGGAACATATAAATATATTTTCATATATTTGGTTGCACCACCTGACATTTTTGGGTGCTCAAATTAAAAATACTAAAAAATAATGAACCTAAAAACTTTGAAATGTTGGTCAACTACTAAAATCTGTTAGAAAACATAATTCTTCTCTCAGAAATATGTTTTTATCCATTTTCAAAGAACTTTTTAAAAATACGTTTTTAGACCCTCTTTTTGTTATTGACCCAGTTACAAACAAGGGCGGATCTAGAAAAAATATTTATGGGGAGGCAAGAGAGAGACGGTCATTGTTAAGTGGTGGCAAAATGGCAGAAGACTATGTGCTGGATTAATTTAATATTAGTGTGATTTTATTCTGAAAACCCCAAAAGAGAAACCTCTACCAAAGACCACAAAGTAACTTCATAAACCAAACATTTCTTTAAAACATCCCCTTTGTGTTTGAAGTTGAAAAAATAGTATAATAGCAACATAAATGAAAAGTATATAGAAAATATCAACTGGCTTTGTTGGGATTTCTCTTTTTTCTGGCAGATATAAAGTCAAAATTTTTCGGATTAAAAAGGCAAATTTCAACTTTTGCTTTATAATTTTGACTTTGATGTCTCAACTTCTTGACTTTCATCTTGTAGTTTTGACCTTTTCATCTCAAAATTTTGACATTTTATCTCAGGATTTAAAGTTTTCATCTCGTAATTGTGACTTTTTATCTAAAAAATTGTAGAATTGGACTTTGCCATCTCAAATAATTGATTTTTATCTCATATTTTTGACTATTTCATCCCAAAATTTTTACTTTTAAACTCAAAACTTTACAACTGGGGTGGCAAGGCTTTGTTTTAGTGGGGCAGCTGCCACCCTGTGCCCCCCCCGGTAGATCTGCCCCTGATTACAAACAAGGTTTAAAAAAGGTTCAGATGATTGAAAATTTGCTCCGATAGTTGTTTAAAGTGCCACAAATGCACATCACATAATACTCAAAGAGATTTAAAAAGTAAGATGAGATGCACTATGATCAGTTTCTTATAATAAATGTTGTTTCCAAAGACAGGTGACGAGAAAAGCAGCGTCACGACAAATCAACAAGAGGAGGAACTGAACGTCACGTGAGCACAAATACATGAAATGTATTGTTTCTTGTGGATGTTAAAGGTTTTAAGTAGAGTCTGATTGGGTTGGTGTTACAGTGATAGCATGAAGAGCCCGACTGAAACAACGAAAGTCGAAGCGGGTACAAATTACATCGCGCTGCTCAACAACTACTGTCAGAAAACGAAGCGGTTCCATGATTACATCTTTGAGAAGAGATGTGGTCCATCTCATAATCCTCAGTGAGTATCGCTTTCTGTTACACAGCTCAAAAACTTTCTCTTCAAGAAGAGAATCAGTAATATTATGATTTCTGTCCCTGTCAGGTTTTATTACAAAGTGGTGATCGATAAAAAGGAATACCCGGTGGCTGAGGGGAGGAGTGTGAAGGAGGCCAAACAGAACGCAGCTCAGCTGGCCTGGACTGCCTTTCAGGAACAGTCAGATTTTGACAGCAAGGTTTGTTTCTCATGATCACACCTGAGTCACAGCAAAGTGTCCTTTATGCTTCATCAGACTGGGTAGATCAGTCAGTCTTTATTTATATAGCAGCAAATAACAACAAACGTTACCTCAGGACACTTTCCAAAAACATTAACAGAGCTAGGAATGTTAACGTTGATTAAAAACACATCAAGCAAAGATAAGAAGTCTGATTTCATCTTAACCAACCATGAGTACAGATCTTTGCAGCGCTTAGGGAGTAACAATGGAGAGGAACAACTTCACTTTAAGAGGCAGAAACCTCGGACAGAACCAGACACATGTTAGACAGACATCTGCTTCAACTGTGTTTGGGTTAGAGAGAAAGGGAGAGAAACAGACAGAAATATACAGACAGAAGGATGGACACAGAGAGATACAGACAAGGACAGATGTAAACATAGGGAAACGGACTCAGAGAGACGCAGACACAAGGGGAATTAAACAGAAGGATAGTCAGAGACACAGACAGACACAGACACAAAAAGTTACAGTCAAAGAGGGGAACAGACAGAGAAAGAGACAAAGACGGACACAGGGAAACAGACGGAAAAAGACACGGGGGAAAACAGACACAGACACACAGAGACACAGACACGTAAAGAAACAGACAAAGAGGTTGGCAGACAGGGGGGAACAGAAATATTGCCACAGACAGAAAAACAGAGAAACAGACACATAGAGACAGACGGACAGAGAGACAGAGTCACAAAGGGAAAAAGACACAGAGAGAGAAACACAGACAGACAATGACAGACTCAGAAGGATAACAGACACTTAAGAAAAAGACGCAGAGAGAAACAGACACAGAGAGAAGCAGTCACAGACTCAGAGAGACAGACAGAGAGACACAGACACAGAGAGACACAGACTCTAGGGAAAACAGACAGAAAAGAGAGACACAGACACAGAGAGACAGACACAGAGACAGACATAGAGAGACAGACACAGACTCAGAGATACACAGACACAGAAAAGAGAGAAACAAGCAGAAAGACAGACACAGACACAGAGAGACACAGACATAGAAAAGAGAGAAACAGACACAGAGATACACAGACAAGGACAGATGGACACATAGGGAAACGGACTCAGAGAGACGCAGACACAAAGGGAAAAAAACAGAAGGATAGTCAGAGACACAGACACAAAAAGTTACAGTCAAAGAGGGGAACAGACAGAAAGAGACACAGTGAGACACAGACACAAAAAGACATAGACACAGGGAAACAGACAGAAAAAGACACGGGGGGAAAACAGAGACACGGACACGTAAAAAAACAGACAAAGAGGTTGACAGACATGGGGGAACAGAAATATAGACACAGACACAGAGAGACACAGACAGAAAAACAGAGAATTAGACACAGAGAGACAGAGTCACAAAGAGAAAAAGACACAGACAGAGAAACACAGACAGACAGACAATGACAGACTCAGAAGGACAACAGACACTTAAGAAAAAGACGTAGAGAGAAACAGACACAGAGAGAAGCAGTCACAGACTCAGAGAGACAGACAGAGAGACACAGACACAGAGAGACACAGACTCTAGGGAAAACAGACAGAAAAGAGAGACACAGACACAGAGAGACAGACACAGAGACAGACATAGAGAGACAGAGACTCAGAGAGACACAGACTCACAGAGAGAGACAGACAGAGACTCAGACTCAGAGAGACAGACACAGAAAAGAGAGAAACAGACACAGAAAGACACAGACTCAGAGAGACACAGACTCAGAGAGACAGACACAGAGACACAGACAGAGACACACACACACAGAGACACAGACACAGAGGGACAGACACAGAGACACAGACAGAGACACACAGACACAGAGAGACACAGACACTAGGGAAAACAGACACAGACTCAGAGAGAAACAGACACAGAAAGACACAGACTCAGAGAGACACAGACACACAGACACAGACACAGAGAGACACAGACACAGAGACAGACACAGAGAGACAGACACAGACTCAGAGATACACAGACACAGAAAAGAGAGAAACAAGCAGAAAGACAGACACAGACACAGAGAGACACAGACACAGAAAAGAGAGAAACAGACACAGAGATACACAGACACAGAGAGACAGACACAGAAAAGAGAGAAACAGACAGAAAGACACAGACACAGACTCAGAGAGACACAGACAGAAAGACACAGACACAGACTCAGAGAGACACAGACAGAGAGGGACAGACACAGACTCAGAGATACACAGACACAGAAAAGAGAGAAACAAACAGAAAGACAGACACAGACACAGAGAGACACAGACACAGAAAAGAGAGAAACAGACACAGAGATACACAGACACAGAGAGACAGACACAGAGAGACAGACACAGAAAAGAGAGAAACAGACAGAAAGACACAGACACAGACTCAGAGAGACACAGACAGAGAGGGACAGACACAGAGAGACAGACAGAGACACACAGACACAGAGACACACAGACACAGAGACACAGCCTTAACGAAAACAGACACAGACACAGACTCACTCACAGAAAAAATAACTGGTGAAACTGTAAAAACCACAGCAGCTGGAGTCAGGTAGAAGAATTAAACTCAGACTGACAGATGGAGGAGAAAGAATCAGGAGCCTTGTGTGTCAGATTTCCCTGGAGAGTCTCGACCTATAGCAGCAAAACTAAGAGCTGGTTCAGACCTGATCCAGTTCTAGCTACAAGCTTTCTCAAATAATAAAGTTTTAAGTCTATTCCTGAAATAATAGAGGAGGGTGTCTGCCCCCTGAACCTTAACCGATAACTTAAAGCTCCAACTCCCATACGACTTTTAGAGACCGTATGAATGATGGGCAGGCCGACCATACATGACCCTTTTCTTTTTCCTTCCAGTTATCTCTTGGATCTCTTGTGTCTGATGAAGTTGCCAGGTCATCCACGCCATCCATGCCATCACCGTAAGACATCCACTGACCGCTGCTGCAGACGGTGAAGTTTAATTTCCAACTGACGTGTTGCAATTTATTTCCCAAGCAGATCATCATCGGACGCCAAGTCAGAAAGTGTGCCGACAACTTCGAACGACTCCTTTATTGTTTTTTCTAACTCGCCGACTCCCGCCAAAGACCAGGTTTGTTATTTTCTGTAGAGCTGAAAGAAGAGAAGGAAGCCAAGTACAGATCCTTGAGGGACGCCATGTGTAACTGAAAATGATTATTTCCTTTTTTTCCCCCCGTGGTTTAGATTCTGAGTCCCGGCGCCAAGCCGAAAATAAAGTAAGCTCTCTTCTTTGATGTGTCACAAAGCTGCACAACAATTTATCTCTCCTGATTTTGTTCCTGATTGTGTTTTTTTGACATCTCATTAGACTTGCTGCAAATTTCAACAATGCCCTAAAAAACAGCAAAGAGGTCAGTGAAAAGATTTAATCACGCCAGTTTTTGTTTTTTTTACACAATTTTATCACTTTATTGTGATTTTATTTTGCTTATTTAGGATTTAATCAACTTCAACAACAAGAAAGAAGTTCAAAGCCCTTCAGTCACATCCAGGTGTGAGAAAGAGATTATTCAGTTACACTCTGCACTGCAAAAACTGGAATCTTAGCAAGTCATCAAGTCTTATATTTTTGTAAAAACTGTCTTTTTTTTCTTGAAATGAGCCACATTCAACTGACAAGTCCAGAAAAATATCTCCTTTCAAGTTATTCAAAGACAAAAATGAGGTCTGTGTTGCTTGTAACAAGTAAAAAAATAAACCATCAATGGGTAAGAAATATTTTCTTGATATAAGAAAGAAGTCTTTAAAATATGAATTTGGGTATTTATATGGGAATTGAGACAGTTATAGTATTAACATTACTCAAATTGCAAAGCATGCATAGTGACTGCCCTCTACAGGTTGCACCAGGTACTGCAATTGAGTTTTTCATTGGCTGATCCTACGTGTGATTTTGGGCACGTTTTAGAGTTGCGAGGTCACAGAAATTGGCACGTACGTTACAAGTTTCTAGCAGTAGTTTGGTCGTTAGATTTCCTGAAGCTTGTCACCCAATTGTAGCGTCTCCATTATGGGTTGGCCCTGTTACTCCCTCAGATATAATATCACTTCCTCTCCAAGAAAGAGTCAAGTCATCATGTCTTATTTTTTTTGTAAAAACTGTTTTGTTTTTCTTGAAATGAGCCACATTCAACTGACAAGTCCAGAAAAATGTCTCATTTCAAGTTATTTATAGACAAAAATTAGGTCTGTGTTGCTTGTAACTCGTAAAAAAAACAGTCAACGGGGTAGAAAATTTGTCTTACTATTCTTGATTTGAGCCACATTTACTAGACAAGGTCATAAAAATGTCTCATTTCAAGTTTTTTAAAGACAAAAATGAGGCATCAATTGCTTGTAACAAGTAAAAAAAAAATCTGCCAATGGGATAAAATAAAAGATTCTTGTTTTAAGACATCTTTCTAATTTCAAGAAACTTCCCGGCGTATTCGTCTTATCCCATTGGCAGGTTTTTTTGACTTGAAATAAGACATTTTTATGACCTGGTCTGGTGAATGTGGCTTAAATTAAGAACAATAAGACAATTTTTACTACAAATAAGACAGAATGACTTGCTTAGATTTCTGTTTTTGTTGTGTATTTGCATGTCAAGTTTTTTGATATTAGAAAGATGTCTTAATACAAGAAACTTATTCGCAGATTTTTTTGACCTGTTAATTCCGACCTCATTTTTATCTTTGAATAACTTGACATTACAACATGGACTTGTTGGTTGATTGTGGCTCATATCAAGAATTACAAGGCATTATTTTTAGTAAAAACTGACACAATGACTTGCATAGATTTTAGTTTTTGCAGTGTGGGCATGATTGTTGCATGTGTGATTCGCTTGAAATGAAAACATTTGTATGTCATTAAAAGCCTGCAGTCATTTTGTAACTTACTCAATACAATCTGTGAATCTCTGCAGGTTTTCTCTGGAGTTTGACTCCATCGTTCGCCTCGGAAAAGGAGGCTTTGGTCGTGTTTATAAGGCACGACAAATTCTGGTGGACAAATATTTCGCTGTGAAGATCGTCCGCTGCAAAAAGTAAGAAAAGTTTGACGGTTTATTATGAGAATCTGCTTCAGAAGCTGTGCAGAGTAAGGCTAAATTTCATCACATGCTGACTTTTCTTTCTCTCGTTTGATCAGCAAAGCTCTGAGAGAAGTGGCGGCGTTATCTGAGCTTAACCATCCCAACATCGTGCGATACTTCACGTGTTGGCTGGAGGATTCTCGATACCAATGGGACAGCGCAGCAGACAGTTACAGCAGCTCTCAGTCAGTAAAAACATCCTTACAGAGTTTTAACTTTAAACCAAATCAAGTTTATTTCAGATACCGTAACTCTGTTTTTATTTTACAGGTCGTCTGATAATCCGGACATTAAGTTCCTCTACATTCAGATGGAGTTGTGTGACACCAGGAACCTTAGAGTGTGGATCGACGAGCAGAATACGCAGAATCCGAAGAAATCTCTTCGTAATTTCAAGAGAAGAGAGGAGAGTCTTCGTATTGCTGAGCAGATCGTCAGCGGAGTGAAATACTTCCACTCCCTGAAGTTCATCCACAGAGACCTGAAGGTGAGAGAGAGCAAAGATCTTTTATCCTTTAAATTCTGAGAGGAAGGTAAAGGTGGGGGTCTGTTGATGCTTTTTCTTTTTTTTTTTCTTTTCTTTGTTTGTTTGTTTGCTTGTTTTTTTATCCTTTGGCTTGTGTTTTGGCTTATGTTAAAAAAAAAAAAAGAAAGAAGAAGAAGAGAAATTGTTTTAAGTTGATGTATTGCAAGTGAATGGACACCGGATTTTAGTGCTCTTAAATAATCATTTATTCATAACATTACAAAATATTTTAAAATATTACTTTATGACTATTATTGCTTTTTTTATTATTATGACCTTAATTATCCTTAGCTTTATAATCCTTATTTTATCATAATTGTTATTATTATTATATTATCATATTTGTGATATCACTTTTATTCATTATTACAATTTTTCTTATTAGTTTTATGACTGTCATTTTTATCATAAATAGAAACACTGCAAAAACTGAAATCTGAGCAAGTCATTATGTCTTATTTTTAGTCAAATTGGTCTTACTATTCTTGATTTGAGCCACATTTACTAGACAAGGTCATAAAAATGTCTCATTTCAAGTTTTTTAAAGACAAAAATGAGGCATCAATTGCTTGTAACAAGAAAAAAAACATCTGCCAATGGGATAAGATAAAAGATTCTTGTTGTAAGACATGTTTCTAATTTCAAGAAAATTCGTCTTATCCCATTGGCAGATTTTTTTGACTTCTTACAAGCAATTTACACCTCATTTTTGTCTTAAAAAAACTTGAAATAAAACATTTTTATGACCTGGTCTGGTGAATGTGGCTCAAATTAAGAACAATAAGACAATTTTTACGACAAATAAGACAGAATGACTTGCTTAGATTTCTGTTTTTGCAGTGACTATCACATCGCTATTATTATTGCTGTTTTTATTTTTATGACTATTACTATTGCAATTATCATTATCATTCTCTCTATAACATTAATATTTTCATTACACTTGTTAGAGGTGGATTCACTTGTAAAAATTAGGTTTTGCCACTAAACAAATTGTTAAAAAAAAGAAAGGTAAAGTGAAGTGACACGTTTGTTTGTTTCCCCGCCGTTAGCCCGCTAACATCATGTTTGGGAAAGACGGGGAAGTGAAGATTGGAGACTTCGGTTTGGTCACGGATGAGAATGATGACGATGCTGAAAACCTGGTGGAGAGAACCGAGCGCAAAGGAACTCGCTCGTACATGGCGCCTGAGCAGGTGAGTCTTCAACCAATCAGACGACAGTTTCCCCAAGAAAACTGATTCAGGATTTTCAACTCAAAGCTGTTAAACTGAAAACATAGAAAATGTACATTACTCTCTCTTTGCATGTTTTTATACTCACAAACCTTTAGTGGATCAGGCCCTTTGATGTCAAAATCAATGCTGTTAATTTGCCTCTAATTTTCTTTTTGTGTTTTCTGACAGAAAAACGGGAAAACTTACGGACGAAAAGTGGACATTTATTCTCTGGGGTTGATTTATTTTGAACTCTTGTGGAACACAGGTACCAGCATGGAAAGGTCAAAGGTGAGCATCTTCCTCAGAAACTATTCGCATAAAATTATTCTTTTTTAGACTTTAAACGAACAACTTCTAAGCATGGAAAAATGCTGAGATATTATCTTAGCATTTCAGTTTTTCCTCTGTGAGCTTCATTCAACAAAAGAATGAATTTTCTCCCCATGTTTCCCAGATGTGGGGTGATGTCAGAAACCAGAATCTTCCAAAAGGATTTTCACAAAACTTCCCACTTGAGGTACACCACAGTTTTCCTTTCTTCAGGAGTTAACGCACTTACAACATTTCACCCGCAAAGTTTAGAGTATCAAAGGTAAAATCAAAGTCAAAGTACAACAAGTGCTTTTTCTATCTGTCTTTCATCAACGACGGGTTTTTAATGACATTTAAACCTGACGGCACAGAACCAGACTGAATGAAGACAAAATACAGCCCTAAAATGCTCCTTCATGATTCCTAAAGAAGTTAAAAGTCCTTTTTAAACCAAAAAGAAGTTAACAGCAAAGATAGTTGGCTTTAAAGAGTCTTTTAAATTAAATCAAAGTTGGTCGGTGCAGGAGCGATCTGTCTGCCACGAGAGTCTTTAAGCACCAATCAGTCCATTAATCCACAGGGAACCAAAAAGGAAAACCAGTTCAAAGAAGAATGATTGATCAACAANAAATCTCTGCTATACCAGGCCCAAAAATCAAAAATTAAAGTGATCTCACTGGATCCAGGGAAGAGTTGATGTCAGGAAGCAGCTCCTTCGTTTTCCTCCGCGTGCAGCAGCACCAGGCTGTTGTTTACCTCCGTTGTCATGACGACCGACATTGAGCCGCTGTATTACTTTAATGAAATCTTTATAAAGCTTTTTTTTTTCCTTTAAAGACCACGATGGCACATATGTGAGTACAAAATTATGTTTGTGTCGGGCTGGTCAAAAAGGTAACCAAACCGTGTAGAACCGAGTAGAGTAGAGCTGGAATTGTATAGTGGAAAAGCGCCATTAGGTTCACATCCTGCTTCACTACAGCTGTACAGCACAGTCCGTGACAACATGAGTGATTGGTAATTCAAACAAGATGTAATAATTTCAAAAACAGACATTTGTCCGGTGTTTTTGTTGAATCTCACAGCTCACTGGACATTTTACTTCACAATTTGAGATGATTCAGGTCAGTCACATCTGGTTTTGGCAAAAGAAACATATCAATGAAAGGGGAAAACATGAGATATAACCACACTAGTGTTGAAATTTTACATCCAAAGTCTCACACCGTCAGAGTTTGTGCACTGTATGCACGAAAGTTCAGGGGGCCTCATGCAGGAGAGCGTATAAAATAGTGTATTATGTGACTTCAACATCAAACTGGGTTAAGTTAAAGGAAATTTATAAGCTCAAGGCAGCTGCACTTTTTGCCTTTTTGGCGAAATTTATCTCTGCAATCCTGAGAATCAGGTTGGGACCCAGTACTGGTTGATCTTCAATACCAAATACTTGGGTTTGAGCACAGAAATTCTGATCAGGTCATCCATTCTAAAAAACAATCTTTGTTATTTTAGAAAAGACTTTGGACATATTTGGTAGACAAGCTAACTGTTGATAACGCAGGCTGATAAAAAGGAGTTTAAGATGTAAAATATTCAGCTACAGGTGAACTGGGGGAGAATTGTGTTAAATGACTGTTTGTTTTTTGATGTTGTTTTGTTTTGTTGCAGAGTCAGATAATTAAATCGATGCTGTCTACGGAGCCAGAAGACCGACCAGACGTAGGAGAACTCAAGAAGAAGCTGGAGGAATTCTCTCGAATACTTACAGCTGTTAAAGAAGCACACCGTGATAATAAGACGATGTGATCATGATAGGTAGATACATAAACTACAGGAAGAATTTCACGGTTTATACATGAGCTTAAATATTTGAGCTGATCGTGATTATCTCAAACATAATTTACTCAGCATGCCGGGGTCTGTGTGTTTAACAAACAGGTATAACTGAGTATCATCTGCATAACGACGAAATGAAACACCACGTCTATTTGTGTTGAGCCCAAGAAAGAGCATGTACAAGTTTAATAAGAGGAGGAACTAAAACAGACCCCTGAGGTGCTCCAAACGTGCCTCATTAAAACCAGAAACATCACTATTTCAGGTGTGGTATTAACTTACGATGCAGCCGACCCATAGGGGGAGCTGTGGTGAATTCAGCCTCACTTTTAGAGAGCTGTCATGTTGCCCATCTTTTTAAACATTAAGGTAAAAAAACATTCAGACCCGTGCTTCTTTAAGTGCCTAACCTTGTTGCACCTTATTTGTTGATGTGTTTATGTGCGCTTCTCGCCCTAAATGCACTTATAATATTCAAAGAATGATTCAAGTGACTGAAAAAAAAGCTTTTTAAAAAACATCCACATGGACAATCTTTTTAAAACTGAATCAATTATTGAACCATTAATGGGTTATTAAAAAAAAGCTGCTACACAACAAAGAGAGTTATCACAAGTGACTACTTATCATGTTTGAAACAATGTTGTAATTGATGTTTAAAATGAGATTATGTGGTTTGTTTTAACCATCAAGAATCATCATGTCCTGGGTGAAAGTATTCTCTCCTAAGCTTGTTTTGTGTTTGTTTACAGTGATATCATGTCCCAACCTTTCAAATTAAGTGTAAATTGCGCTATAAACTCCTGTAACACATGTCTGATCATGGATCAATAAAATGGGGTTATCAGCAACAGGATTGGTGTTTATTTCACACTGAGTAATACATTTTTTGGTTAACTTTGGCGGTAAGAAGCAAGTTTTCATGTTTGTTTGTTTAATTCTTGTTATGTCTTAGGTTAATGTTAATATGACATTTTTTTTAATCATGGTTGTGAAAGCTCCCAAAATTCTGAGAGAAATATGTCAAAATTCAGACTAGAATTTTGAAATAAAAGTCTGATTTTGGGATATAATTATAAGCTATTTTATGTTTGTTTCGTAAAAGAATGATTTCCGGAGGGGCTTTTATTTTGAAAGATGTTAAGCAGAAGGGGAGAGTTCTGATGTGTGTTATGGACTGTTGGAAGTTAATAAAAGTTAGACGTGAGTTGGAGAGACCTCCATGTGCTTTAATTCTATACAGACAAAACAGTTTAGGCTTTCTTGAAGACCCTAAGCTACATAATCACAGAATTTCTAAAGAAAAGTCAAGATTCTGAGATTAAATTTTTAAAAAATAATTTTAAAAAATCAAAGTGTCAAATCTTTGGAAAAAGATTCTGCTTTGAAAGCATCCAAATGATGTATTTATGTTATCTGTAGTTTGATCAAGAAACTCTACAATCAGGGCTTTGCTTTGTGGAGGAGTGGAGCAAAGGTAAGTTGAAATAAAACCATGTGATGTGACAGAAATATGACGTGTTAATGCAGGAGAAGGACGAATCCTGAGGAACCGTTTTTGAGCCGAAAGATCCGACTCTTTCCGAGTCACTGAACCGAATGATCTGATCACTGAAAGGAACCGAAATTCCCATGCACCTGGAGGAATCAAACCACGTGACTTTATGTGACTCGCGTTTTTCCAGAATCGAAAGTTACGTGCCAGAAAAGGCAGAGGAACAGGAAAGTTAAGGAGTTAGGTGAAGCTACAGGAGGAGTGCCATTCGAAGGAAGAGAGGGGAGACTAAGAATCATTCCCTTCAAATCTCATTTTTATGCGAGTTTAACCGGATTTACAGCAGGATAGTCGTTTATTAAAAATGGATGGTAAAAGCTTTATCTCTAGACTGTTCGAGTATGCGCTGACAGAAGGATTCGAGCCTCAGTTTGATTTCATCGGCTCCACAGGCCCTCCCCATGGCCGAAGGTGAGTTCAAAACATGTTTTTAATATTTTTATGCTATATAACAGCAGAATATCAACCTGCCGCCGCGTTGCTGTGTCAGAGAAACTGGTTTGACCAAATTATGATAAAGAGTTTTGAAGAAATAAAAGTTGTTTGTTTAAAGATTTCAAAACAAAAAATCGTAAAACTTCTTGGTCCTAGACTTAAAAACTTTTGTGTCTTCAAAGAGGAAGTTTTAGTGCAGCTGACTCCAAAGGTTAGAAATCAGTTGTCACTAGGACTTTAATCAGAACACACCCAAAAACATGACATGTAGTCACAACTGTCACATAGACTGATGTCAGTGAGCTTTTGGTCTGTTGCATAGCAACAATTATGAGGGCAACACAAAATTGCCAAAGCTAAACTGTCCAAATCATTCAACACAGAAATGTTACCTGACAGAAATTTACTAATATTCCAGAATGACTCCAATACAAGGGCCGTTTTGAAGATGAAGTCAAGTATTCCAGAATGTTTTGAGGAAAAGGTTTTGAAGATAATGGAAGTATTCCAGAACTTTCTTTCAAATTTTCTAATTGACAATTAGAAAATTTGAAACAATCAAGACCTTATGACGGGCATAAATAGAAGTTTTTCTTTAAGATCTGTTGTAGGGTCTTACTAAAAGTATCATTTGGGTACATAAGACATTACAACAGATCTTAAAAAAACTTCTAATTCCCTTCATAAGTCCTTTCAAAGATCTTTTACAAAACTTCTGTTTCTCTTCATAAGAACTTACAACAAGCCTTACCAAGACCGGCCAGAGAAGTATTCTAGAATGCTTGGATCAGTTCACAGACAGATTCAGGGAGTTTTACAACATTGAAATATGTAGAAGTTTAAAAGTCTGCACACGTCTGGTCTGAACATCCAGCATTGGCACTTTATTAACATGTTTAAAATATGGGAAAACAGGATACCCTCACACAACCAAATCGCCTTTGAGTGGTGACATATTATAAATTGATGTTTGATTTTTTGTGTTACTCATTCAAATGAAACTCACTGAAAATCTTGTCTTAACTCACCTCTTTATCACATATTTGATCATCTCTCCTCAGATTCACCATGCGGGCTGTTATAAACGGTAGAACTTTTCCTGATGGTGAGGGTAAGACAAAGCAGGAAGCCAAACACAAAGCTGCTGAAAATGCCCTCAAGATACTGATGGATGAAAATCAGGATTCATTCAGGGCTGTAAGTGTCCTTCTTGGCTTGATGCAGCCTACAAACTGCTTAAAACTGATAATTTTTCTAGATTATAGCCCATGAAGGAGCTCCAATAAGATTTTCTCTTAGTGATGATATGTACATTTTATTGTTACTGTATAAATTGACTGAGTTCATGTTGATCTGCAAAGGTAAAGTGAAATTCTCATCCCTATTCAACCCCTTTGACACGTTTGTTGTTATTCAGAGGGAAAATGCAGCAGGAGCTTCAGCTGCATCGACCAATCAGACAAATCTTGGAGACATCGACTACATTAGTTGGCTGAATAAATACCGTCAGAAGAACAAGGTGACACAACAAGTTATGGAGTCACTTGGAGCGGAACCAAATAGTGCCTCTCAGTAAGTCCCAAAGCTACGTCCTTTACTTTGAAGTTGTTAAGGCGCTATTTTGAAGTGAATAACTAACTGCACATTATTAGATGCTGTTACTTCAAGGTTGGTGATAAAGAATATCCACCTGCCACTGGGAAGACAAAGAAGGAAGCTAAAGAGAAAGCAGCCAAGCTTGTATATGATGCAATACGTGCTGAAACAAACTCAGAGGTGAGTAACGTACAAGTTTGTTCAGACTGAATCAAAGGGTATCAAATTTACAGTCTCTAATGATAATACACCTATTCACTTATGGGGTTAACAGTTGCTTCATCCTTGTTGGGGTCAGATTTTGGGTTAATATATGTAATGTAATGAACCAACACAGGTGTCTCTGCACTTTTCTGTTTGTCTTGGTGTTTTTCCGCCTCTGCATCTGTCAGCCCAATCACTGCACAGTGAATGAGGTTTGAAGAAAAAGAAGTCAAAACTTTCTTTTAAGACAACTGACAACCTGAGCTAGTTTTTGATAGAGGTGTGAGAGGGATTTTTATATTACTCAATCATATTTGTGTTGATGCCAAAGACTTTTTTGCTATCTTTTATCAGAAATCAACCGTTTCTGGGGCTGAAGTGTCTCCCAAAGTGTCAGAAAGGTCAGAGTCAGGGTAAGGTGCCTGTTTTATCCCTCAAAATACAGAGTGTTGGATTAATATCAAAGAGACTTTACTCATACTATCATTTGTTTGACTATAGGGTGCTCAGTGGATCATCATCACAGAACACATCATCAAGTGACTCGATCGTTTTTGGCAATTCATCAAGCGCTTCTAACTGCCGATCTTTCACGGTATTAGAACTTTGTAAACTTCTTTGACAAATTAAATCTTTATTTGTGATATTTAAAGACTGGAGCTGCCCAGCAGTTTCACAGAAAGCAATGATCTGGTCCTTTTTTCATGAACTCTTGGCCCTTTCACTTGTGGTGTCCCTCAGGGGTCAGGTCTGCTGTTTTTTTTCTGTATACATGCTTTACCTGGGCCAAATTACCCAAAACCATTACATTAATTTTCACCTCTATACAGAGTACACCCAATTATACGTCCCACTAACCAGTAGCCAAAGTAATGGACTGTCCAAATTTAGAGCTTGAGCCCGACCACAGGTCTGTGAGGACCTGATTGTAGGGGACAGGGCACAGATCCTTGAGGAATGTCATGTGAAACTGAAAATAATAGCTTTCTTTTTTTTCCCATGGTGAAGATTCCGAGTCCTGGCGCCAAACCAAAAGTAAAGTAAGCTGACCTCTTTGATGTGTCACAAAGCTGCACAACAATTTATTTCTCCTGATTTTGTTCCTGATTGTGTTTTTTAACATCTCTTTAGACTTGCTGCAAATTTCAACAATGCCCACAAAAACAACAAAGAGGTCAGTGAAAATATGTAATCATGCCAGTTTTTTTTTTTTTTTTTTACACAATTTAATCACTTTATTGTGATTTTATTTTGCTTATTTAGGATTTAGTGAACTTCAACAACAAGAATGAAGTTCAAAGCCCCTCAGTCACATCCAGGTGTGAGAAAGAGATTATTCAGTTAAACTCTGCACTGCAAAAAGTGGAATCTAACCAACTCATCATGTCTTATATTTTTGTAAAAACTGTTTTACTTTTCTCGATATGAGCCACATTTAACTGAAAAGTCAAGAAAAATGTCTAATTTCAGGTTATTTAAAGACAAAAATGAGGTCTGAGTTGCTTGTAACAAGTAAAAAATCTCAATGGAGAAGAAATATTTGCTTGTCAAGTGTCTTGAAATTAGAAAGATGTCTAAATACAAGAACCATGTGAGAAAATAAAGACCCTCATCCACAACGATCACCTAAGACTTCAAGCTGTCATTGATGTTAAAGGGGGAAATACACGCTGTTAAGAACTGGGGGATGGGAACTTTTCATCAAGAAGTTTCTGTTGTCATTATGATTTAAAAAGAGTAAACACAGTTTTTGTTAATAAATGTTTTCACCAACCACTAACCATGAGTGAAAGAAAAGTTTTTGTGATGACATTAATATTCTCTGAAAAATGGCCAAGAAATCATAAATTCTGTCAGGGTGTGTAAACTTATGAGCACAACTCTACATGCTTTCCCTGAGGCTTCAGCACATATTTCTTTCCATCTTCTTATCCTATTTTTAAAGTCATATTAACACAATTAAAAAATGCCTGTTTGGCTCATCAGGAGGCTGCACAAACCGTCACTGAATCAGGCCCCTGATGTCTTACTGTTGAGTTGAAATATGTAATAAATGATAGGATTTCTCCTCTCTCAGGTTTCTGACAGTAACAACACTCAAGAAGTGAGTCATTCTGAGACAACGCCCCAGTCAAAGTATGCAAACACATATTTGCATCACTCAAAATTCCTCTCTCGTAGGATCTTAAACATTTTGACTCATTCCCAGTAAACCTTCGATGTTTGTACAGGTTCATCACAGAGTTTGACTCCATCGAGGCGATCAGCCGTGGAACCTATGGTTGTGTTTTCAAAGCAAGACTTAAACTGCTGGAGACGAATTACGCTGTGAAGATCGTCCGCAGTGAGAGGTAAGTATTCAGGCTCTAGTTTGCATCATAGCATGTGCAGAAAAAACTCAAACCTCTTTATTTTCTTGTTGTCCAATGATTAGAGAAGCTTTACGAGAGGTATGCACGTTGTCAGACCTCCATCACACAAACATCGTTAGATACTACTCTTGTTGGGAAGAGGACTCAGGATACAAGTGGGAAGAGCTGGTTGGTGCATTGACTCGGTAAGTACCACACAAAAAAACAGGAGTCTGGTTTTTATATACTGCTCAAAAAAATAAAGGGAACACTTAAACAACATAATGTAACTCCAAGTATCAACCTGTCCAGGTAGGAAGCAACACTGATTGTGAATCAATTCACCTGTTGTTGTGCAATTGAAGAAAACAGGTGGAAATAAGAGGCAATCAGCAAGACAACCCCTATAAAGGAGTGGTTCTGCAGGTGGTGGTGGAGGGGGCTGTTCTTAAAGCCCCAACACTGTGCAGGGTGACTGGCATTAGCCAGAGAACACCAATACTGGCAGATTGGCTATTAGGGTCCTGTGCTCTTCACAGATGAGACCAGGTTCACATTGAGCTCATATGACAGATGTGACCAAGTCTGGAGACACTGTGGAGAACATTTTGCTGCCTGCAACATCCTCCAACATGACTCATTCTGGGGTGGGTCAGTAATGGTGTGGAGGGGCATCTCTTTGGATGGCAACACAGCCCCCCATGGGCTACCCAGAGGTACCTAACTGACATTACACTGCAAAAACTAAAATCTAAGCAAGTCATTATGTCTAATTTTTAGTAAAATTTGTCTTACGATTCTTGATTTGAGCCACATTTACTAGACAAGGTCATAAAAATGTCTCATTTCAAGTTATTTAAAGCCAAAAATGAGGCATCAATTGCTTGTAACATCAGTTTTTTTAGACGGTTACTCTATTCTAATTTCTAAGAACAAAATTCTGTAGAAAGATTAAAGTTCTTTGAAGGGTCCGCTTAAGCAGAATAGGGTAACCGTCTAAAAAAAACTGAACAATGTTCGTTAAATGTGGAGTAAAAACAGAATTTTTTTGAATTTTATTATGTAAAAATATTGGACCAGACCACTTACACACTCAAATTAAGAACAATAAGACAATTTGTACTACAAATAAGACAGAATGACTTGCTTAGATTTCCGTTTTTGCAGTGTAGTCACCCGGATGAGATCCTCAGACCCATTGTGGGACCACATGCTGGTGCAGTGGGCCCTGAGTTCCTTCTAATCCCTGACAATGCCAGACCTCATGTGGCTGAGGTGTGTCAACAGTTCCTCCATGATGAAGGTGTTGATGCTAGGAGGCCATTCAGGGGAACATCCACCACCTCATCAGAAGCATGCCCAGGTGTTGTGCAGAGGTCATACAGGCACATGGAGACCACACGACTGAGCCTCATTTTGACTTGTGTTGTGGAATTTTCTCTGCCATTGGATCAGCATGCAATGTGATTTCCCACTTTCATTTTGAGTGTGGTTCTGAATCAAGACCTCCATGGAATAATAATTTTTATTTACATTGATCACTGCATGTTATTTTGTTCTCAACGCACTGTACTATATATTGAACAAGATTTTAAACTGCAAAATTTCATTAATTGAGATAAGATGTGTTGTTTGCTTGGTCCCTTTGTTTTTTTTGAGCAGTGTATTTCAGGTGAAAGAACAGGAATGATTTCAGTTGTACACTGTAGATCCACAGGCACCTGGACGGGGAAGTTCCTCTACATTCAGATGGAGTTGTGCGACACTAAAACCCTCAAAGACTGGATCAAAGAGGAGAACGATGAGCCTACGTCAGACGACGAGAGAAGGAAAGAGAGTCTGGACATCGCTCGACAGATACTCAGCGGGGTCGAGTACATCCACTCCATGAACAAGATCCACAGGGACCTCAAGGTGAGACCAGGTTTACTGACTGATGAAGAAACTGAAAGTCATTCTTTGTAGATCGAGGAGACACTTTAAGTCATGGAAGGGAGGGTGGGAGACAGAAGTTTGTAAAGGCCAAAGCTCCCCCTTGTGGTATTCCCTTAGATCCAAAAAATTAGACCAGAGTGACCATATTTTAAAAACCCAAAAGAGGTCCCATACTTTCCCCTGGACCCACTTTCCTGCATATCATTCCCCACTCTTACCCCGTTTCCTGCTCTATACACTGTCCTCTCTCTTATCCGATTGAGGGCATAAAAAATAACTGGAAAAAGGGTTAACTTAGATTTCAAGGCATGTGAATTTCAGACACACAAAGGTGCCAGCTTTGCAGATGTTATACAGTGCAGAGAAAAGAAGTACAACTTTGTTGACGTGAATCAACCCTTATTATAATATGACCCCCCTCTTTTCAAGCCTAATCTTCAGAAAAAGACTCTGATAACCAAAATTTACTCTGTTAAAAGAAGCTGTTTTATTGAAATTCAGAGGAAAATCTTGAAACAATAACAATAAGAGACTGTATTCATTTTTTAAATACAATCACTGCAATGTTTATTTCAAATGTACTACCTAATCAAACCACTCAGCTAGAAATTTCAACAGTTAACACTAGTAATTTATTAACCACAACAGTGAATATTCAGGCAGTTTAATGGAAAAAAAAGACCTTAAACCGACAGAACATTCTTTGATTATATAACCCTGATTATAAGACTTTTACACATTATTTCCACAAAAAAACTCATTTTATATTTGAGTTGATACTGTATATCTGCAATTTGTCTGTTTTTGCTATGAAAATAATGATTAACTTCCATTCATGAGTTCTGACATGATCACAACTGTTACAGAGCAACCAGTGTTTGGAGTTCAGTGAAAAAAATCTCAGCATGTTTCAGTTTAACCTTTTTTATTCAATCATCAGCCTCAGAACATCCTGTTTGGTTTGGATGAGAAAGTGAAGATCGGGGATTTTGGTCTGGTCACCATTGATAAAGGTTTGAGCGAAAGAACAATGGATAGAGGAACACAATTGTACATGGCTCCTGAACAGGTGAGAATAATAAGTTAGTCCTTCACGATGGTTGCTGAAAGTCTTCCGATGTAATAATCGTCAGTTTTTACTCAGTTTGGAAACAGATATGACCGAAAAGTGGACATCTTTGCTCTGGGGCTGATTTACTTTGAACTCCTTTGGACACCCCCGTTTGGATGCGAAAGAACAACTGTAAGTTTTAATAAAACACAAAAAATCAAGTCATGTGCTGTTTGGAGAGAAGCTCATCATAGTCACATACCTGAATCTTAAGACTGGTTTAAAAAATTGCACTATTTCCCATTTTTCACTGTTGGAATTTAAAAGGGTTCAAAGTAAAGTTTCAAAATACAAAAAGAAGACAGGAGAGTGAGACAAAAAGAACTGAGTAAGCAACATATTATTAAAACAACAATTAAAGGGAAATAGTCTGTTTATCAGCTGATAAAAAGTTTGAGAACACAGCTAAAATAAAAACTGAAACCCCCCCAAATAGAAATAAAAGTTTGAGGCAAGGACTCAGTAATGAGGTGCTTCACTTTTCTTGTTGATCACTTCAAAAATTAGTTTGTGGGTCAATGACGTGACGTCCCCTTTTTTGTGTCCGAGTGCAATATTTCCTTCTATCATGAATTGAGTATTTCATCACATGTATTTCTTTATTCTATGAAACCTGTGTTATTTGAACACATCTTTAAACTATTAAAATATAACATGTTTTTTTGTGTTTTGGTTCCTCAAACCCCCAAAATGTCAGGTGGTGCAACCGTCCTGACAAGTATCCACAGTAATTAAACTCTAAAAATTGAATGTCAGTTATTGTAAATGGAAATTAAAAATACAGTGGCATTATTTTATGCTTGAACCTTTTTAAATAAAACATTCTTTGCAAATGAAAAGAATTTTAAAGCTGTTGAGAAATGTAAAAAACTTTTGTCCNCATTACACTGCAAAAACTAAAATCTAAGCAAGTCATTATGTCTAATTTTTAGTAAAATTTGTCTTACGATTCTTGATTTGAGCCACATTTACTAGACAAGGTCATAAAAATGTCTCATTTCAAGTTATTTAAAGCCAAAAATGAGGCATCAATTGCTTGTAACAAGTCAAAAAAATCTGCCAATGAGATAAGATTAAAGATTCTTGTTTTAAGACATCTTTCTAATTTCAAGAAACTTCCCAGGCGAATTCGTCTTATCCCATTGGCAGATTTTTTTTGACTTGTTACAAGCAATTTACACCTCATTTTTGTCTTAAAAAAACTTAAAATAATACATTTTTATAACCTGGTCTGGTGAATGTGGCTCAAATTAAGAACAATAAGACAATTTGTACTACAAATAAGACAGAATGACTTGCTTAGATTTCCGTTTTTGCAGTGTAGTCACCCGGATGAGATCCTCAGACCCATTGTGGGACCACATGCTGGTGCAGTGGGCCCTGAGTTCCTTCTAATCCCTGACAATGCCAGACCTCATGTGGCTGAGGTGTGTCAACAGTTCCTCCATGATGAAGGTGTTGATGCTAGGAGGCCATTCAGGGGAACATCCACCACCTCATCAGAAGCATGCCCAGGTGTTGTGCAGAGGTCATACAGGCACATGGAGACCACACGACTGAGCCTCATTTTGACTTGTGTTGTGGAATTTTCTCTGCCATTGGATCAGCATGCAATGTGATTTCCCACTTTCATTTTGAGTGTGGTTCTGAATCAAGACCTCCATGGAATAATAGTTTTGATTTACATTGATCACTGCATGTTATTTTGTTCTCAACGCACTGTACTATATATTGAACAAGATTTTAAACTGCAAAATTTCATTAATTGAGATAAGATGTGTTGTTTGCTTGGTCCCTTTGTTTTTTTTGAGCAGTGTATTTCAGGTGAAAGAACAGGAATGATTTCAGTTGTACACTGTAGATCCACAGGCACCTGGACGGGGAAGTTCCTCTACATTCAGATGGAGTTGTGCGACACTAAAACCCTCAAAGACTGGATCAAAGAGGAGAACGATGAGCCTACGTCAGACGACGAGAGAAGGAAAGAGAGTCTGGACATCGCTCGACAGATACTCAGCGGGGTCGAGTACATCCACTCAGAGAACAAGATCCACAGGGACCTCAAGGTGAGACCAGGTTTACAACAAGTGACTGACTTTCAGCTTAAGCTTAAGCTTAAGCTTCATCATTTTTTGTAGATCGAGGAGACACTTTAAGTCATGGAAGGGAGGGTGGGAGACAGAAGTTTGTAAAGGCCAAAGCTCCCCCTTGTGGTATTCCCTTAGATCCAAAACATTAGACCAGAGTGACCATATTTTAAAAACCCAAAAGAGGTCCCATACTTTCCCCTGGACCCACTTTCCTGCATATCATTCCCCACTCTTACCCCGTTTCCTGCTCTATACACTGTCCTCTCTCTTATCCGATTGAGGGCATAAAAAATAACTGGAAAAAGGGTTAACTTAGATTTCAAGGCATGTGAATTTCAGACACACAAAGGTGCCAGCTTTGCAGATGTTATACAGTGCAGAGAAAAGAAGTACAACTTTGTTGACGTGAATCAACCCTAATTATAATATGACCCCCCTCTTTTCAAGACTAATCTTCAGAAAAAGACTCTGATAACCAAAATTTACTCTGTTAAAAGAAGCTGTTTTATTGAAATTCAGAGGAAAATCTTGAAACAATAACAATAAGAGACTGTATTCATTTTTTAAATACAATCACTGCAATGTTTATTTCAAATGTACTACCTAATCAAACCACTCAGCTAGAAATTTCAACAGTTAACACTAGTAATTTATTAACCACAACAGTGAATATTCAGGCAGTTTAATGGAAAAAAAGACCTTAAACCGACAGAACATTCTTTGATTATATAACCCTGATTATAAGACTTTTACACATTATTTCCACAAAAAAACTCTTTTTATATTTGAGTTGATACTGTATATCTGCAATTTGTCTGTTTTTGCTATGAAAATAATGATTAACTTCCATTCATGAGTTCTGACATGATCACAACTGTTACAGAGCAACCAGTGTCTGGAGTTCAGTGAAAAAAATCTCAGCATGTTTCAGTTTAACCTTTTTTATTCAATCATCAGCCTCAGAACATCCTGTTTGGTTTGGATGAGAAAGTGAAGATCGGGGATTTTGGTCTGGTCACCATCGATAAAGGTTTGAGCGAAAGAACAATGGATAGAGGAACACAATTGTACATGGCTCCTGAACAGGTGAGAATAATAAGTTAGTCCTTCACGATGGTTGCTGAAAGTCTTCCGATGTAATAATCGTCAGTTTTTACTCAGTTTGGAAACAGATATGACCGAAAAGTGGACATTTTTGCTCTGGGGCTGATTTACTTTGAACTCCTTTGGACACCCCCGTTTGGATGCGAAAGAACAACTGTAAGTTTTTATAAAACACAAAAAATCAAGTCATGTGCTGTTTGGAGAGAAGCTCATCATAGTCACATACCTGAATCTTAAGACTGGTTTAAAAAATTGTATATTTCCCATTTTTCACTGTTGGAATTTAAAAGGGTTCAAAGTAAAGTTTCAAAATACAAAAAGAAGACAGGAGAGTGAGACAAAAAGAACTGAGTAAGCAACATATTATTAAAACAACAATTAAAGGGAAATAGTCTGTTTATCAGCTGATAAAAAGTTTGAGAACACAGCTAAAATAAAAACTGAAACCCCCTCAAATAGAAATAAAAGTTTGAGGCAAGGACTCAGTAATGAGGTGCTTCACTTTTCTTGTTGATCACTTCAAAAATTAGTTTGTGGGTCAATGACGTGACGTCCCTTTTTTTGTGTCCGAGTGCAATATTTCCTTCCATCATGAATTGAGTATTTCATCACATGTATTTCTTTATTCTATGAAACCTGTGTTATTTGAACACATCTTTAAACTATTAAAATATAACATGTTTTTTTGTGTTTTGGTTCCTCAAACCCCCAAAATGTCAGGTGGTGCAACCGTCCTGACAAGTATCCACAGTAATTAAACTCTAAAAATTGAATGTCAGTTATTGTAAATGGAAATTAAAAATACAGTGGCATTATTTTATGCTTGAACCTTTTTAAATAAAACATTCTTTGCAAATGAAAAGAATTTTAAAGCTGTTGAGAAATGTAAAAAACTTTTGTCCTGTAATTTTCACCTTGTCAAATGTCAGGGTGGTGCAACCGTAACATTAGACTTTTATTTTAAAGTGAAGAGAATAAAACAGGAAACAGGAAACTGCATCAGCCAGAGGAGCCCAAATGACATTTGTGACCAAGTGGAAAAGTTTGTAGATTTCTCTGAAATACTGATTAAAAAGTTTTTTTCACTTCATTGGTGACTGGAACAATTTCCATGTCAGGTGGAACAACCAATGTAATAATGTGAAATGTTATTTTAACATCAAGTTATTTATCTTATTCACAAATAAAAGAAATGAAACACACAAAATGAAAATGTATGAGTCACTACAGACACTTGAGAGATACTTGCCAATAATTTCACACAGAAATTTATTGTCCTTGTATATTTATATAAAAGTATATAAACCAACTCGGTGGACTGTAAAAACCCACGAGTTTAATTTTTATGATTTTTTATTACTTGGACTTTTGAAACTTTACAACCAGTTGATGACTTTAGACAATCTTTTGTATTAAGAAGAGAGTCTTTATACAAAAATAGGTAAAAGTTTCTTGAAAAATTTTTATCGTTTTTAGACCCTCTTTTTGTCATTGACCCTTGTTCATTTCTTGATGTGAGTGTTTCCAGGAGGTTTGTGTGAAGATGCTTCCTGTTTGGCATCCACCGTCTGGAACTGACGTCCATTTTTGTAAACTTCCCTCTCCATCCATTCCATAATGTTCTCAATGTGATTTAGATCAGAGGAACACGCAGGATGATCTAAAAGAGAGAGATTATTCCTCTGGAAGAAGAAGAAGAAGATCCCCATCAGGCGGGCGTTGTGAACTGCAGCGTTGTCCTGTTAAAAAAACCCAGTCATGGTCACACAGAGCAGGGCCCTCAGTCATGAAGGACGACCCCTGCAACATCTCCACATAGCCAGCCTCAGTTTGACGCCCCTGTGCAAAATGTTTTTTGCTGTTTTGCTACCAGGCTCCGCTCAAATTCTCTACTGTGCTGACTTTGGCTGCACAATGGCAGCTCCAGTATTGAGGTTCTTTGGCTTCAAAGCTATACAGCAGTAACAGCCAACCTGTTTTTTTTTTTTACTGTCTATAGTCATGACAGTAATGATGGACACCATCAGGACCATCAAGGTTCAATTTTTCCTTCTCAGAGAATCAAACTTTCTTCCACTTTCCAATGTCCCATGATGCTCTCTGTCAAAGTCCAAATGTAGTGGAAGGAGACGAGGTCTTTGAAGAGGTTTTTGTTCTTAAAGCTCTTCTCTCTCAGACGCCGTCTGATGGTTATTGGGCTGCAGTCGGCTCCAGGAACGACCTAAATTTGGTCGAGGATCGTCCTGAGTCTTAATGGAAAGCCATTCAGATCCTCTGTTTTGGCGCTGGTGAAATGATTTTGGGTCTCCCACTTCACTTTTTCGTACCATAACCTTCAGGATCTCTAAAGAAATTCAAAATGGCTTTCATACTGTGTCCAACCTCAGCAGTGATGGCGTTACGTTTTGAGAGGTTTTGATCCTGCAGCTTCACAATCCGACCACGTTCAAAGAGAGAAAGATTTTTTACCTTTACCATCAGAAGGTCATGACAGAGAAAATACCTGACAGAAAATGAAGTTGAATCAACATTTTTTGCGATAATTTTGTTTTTTAAAGGCTGATGAACCAACTATTTGCCTTAAATGTTATATTCAATAAATTGCTTACTCAAATCACTCAGCGTGTGCAATCCTTCAGTGAACAAGGCCCAGTCGGTTTCATGTTTATCAGAATTTGATTTATGACTGATGAATAAAAATTTTAACAATAATATTTCAGATTCACTTTGTAAATACACACTCAGGCTTAACACCAAAGATTAAAATCAAGTAAGCAGTAGATGTTTGCTCATTCTCTTTTTTTCTGTATGACCATCAGGTTCTTGAAAGGGTCAAACGCCGGCGTTTCCCCGAAGGTTTCTCTCAGAATTTCTTTGAAGAGGTAGATTTGATGTTTTCCTATCTCAATGATTATTCTATCTCCTGTATGTTCTAAACTTTAATCACAGCAGTAGATAATTTCTGCAGTTGTGCTTAAAGGTTATCTTTTTATCTCCTCAGAGAAAACTGATCCTGTCGATGTTAAGCGAGAAACCGGGGGATCGTCCTGAGGCGAGTGAACTGATTAGGGACTTGGATCAGCTGGTGAACACACCCCAGGAAAACCGAACCATGTAATCATCACAAAAATCTGTGATTTAAGGAATGTAACATTTCATTAAAAAATATTTCTGCAGTTGATCTTTTGCACTTATGCTTCCAGCTGAGGGGAGGATTGGTTTTGTTTGTTACCATGCAAAGTATTTCAGCTCTTACCACTTTAAGAGCATTTCTTATTTTATAAAGTATCACTGTATTGATGGACATGTCTGTGATGTTCTAGGATCTTTTTCTGAACCAAGCTTCGGTTGACTTGTACCCTTTTTCCACTGGTTCTCGTTCAGTGCTGGTGATTAGTTGGTTTTAATCTTGTTCTTCCAAAGAACTAGATTTTTTTTCCATCAGCATTGGGCCAAGTTGGTGCCCAGTCGTTGCGTCACTGTAGCGCTTCAAAAAGCAGATATTTATTTGTGTTTCTCCTGGTGGTTGTGACATTATTTTTCCCAACCCCATCCCCGGCCCTGATGTCTCTGGCCCACCAAAGAGTCGATGCTTGCTAAGCTTCAGTTTTTAGCACTAGGAGCTGGTTCTTTTTTGTGGAAACACAAAGAACCAGGGTTAAGTCAGGAACTGGACTGGACTGGAACCAGCACTAGCACCAGTTTGGTGGAAAAAGAGTAATGGAGGTGTGCTTCAGGTTACAGTGTAGTCACCTCAGAAACATGGATAAAGACTCACACATTTTCTTTTTGCATGCATTTCGACCCATTTTTGTTCACATTCTTAAAATGCTTGATGAAATATGCAAATGTTGATAGGTTTTTCAGTACTTTGAGAACTGTTGGCCTAAATTATATTGGTTTTTTTCTTTGTTGTAGCTCAGATTTGCTTTTATTTGATCATGTTTAAACAAGCAACCAAAGACCTTTTACAGAAATCATGTTGAAACTCTGAACTTTGTTTAGTTTTAGTGGAAAATAGGAAAAATCTGCATCAGTGGCCTTAATCTCAAAGGTTGAAAAAGAGGATTTCTTTCTGATAAGAGGAAACTTTTAAAAGCATCATGTGCTGATGATAATGCACATTTTTATTCCATAGTTTTAAAAATGTTGTTTACACCTGTCTCATTGTGTGTCAGAGTTATCATGAACTTGGTTTTTCAGTATAAAGTGGCTTTTTATTCTTTTCTGGAAATGATTTATTCATGTTGGAGTGATGTTTTTACAGCCTTTGTGCTAAAAAANGGTTTTTTTTCTTTGTTGTAGCTCAGATTTGCTTTTATTTGATCATGTTTAAACAAGCAACCAAAGACCTTTTACAGAAATCATGTTGAAACTCTGAACTTTGTTTAGTTTTAGTGGAAAATAGGAAAAATCTGCATCAGTGGCCTTAATCTCAAAGGTTGAAAAAGAGGATTTCTTTCTGATAAGAGGAAACTTTTAAAAGCATCATGTGCTGATGATAATGCACATTTTTATTCCATAGTTTTAAAATACAACAAATGTGGACAGAGTAACACACAGTCTCAATAGTACTTGAACCAAAAAGTCATATTTCACCGAAAAATAAGAAAAGACCTTTACTAAATAAGTACAACCTCACTACAAAAATGTCGGAAACACGATTTTTTTTTTTTTCCCTTTATTTCCAAAATTTTCCAGTTTTAAAGACCAAAAACGACACTTAATAAAATTTTGTCTTGTCACGTTTGCTCGGCTATTTTCTTTTAACTCATTGTGCACTCAAACCGGATTTGATTGTAGGAAAAAAGTTTGTTCAGATCTCATAAATTCTCTGTTATTGTTGTTTATGTGTGACCAGTAGGGGGAGCTGTGGCTCTGTTCTGCTCTGTTCAGTCTGTGTGTGAGAGAGATTTACTGTATAACTGAGGGAACTGTGTGACATTTAATCACAGCTCATCATCATTTCTGTGGAGAAACATTAACTTAGATCTGATTTTTATCACAGATCAGTTTATTTTATTCAAAGATGAGTATGTTTAAATTCCTACATGTTACATATTCAGTCCACTGGAGGGCGCCAACATCCATACAAACAAGATGATGACAATTACAGTCGAAGTCGATTTAAAATGAGGTTCATGTGATGTGTGATTTTTACTCATTTTAATCTATTCACATCCAGAAATAACCAGATCCAGTCACCAATTTCTTTTTTTAAATTTTGAACTTATATTTAATTTGCTTTTCTTAATGTGGTTACATGAAAATAAACACATACAAACATTGGTGCCAGTTGACAGCAGTTGATTTAGTTCCCTTTAATTAGTCCACTCTCTTCAGATTTTTTTTAATGAGTTTTTTATTTTCTTTGGTAGATAAAAATCTACAAGTTGTGCAGTTTCTCTACATTGTCCAACTAGTTTTTCTGAGTGGACCTTACACCATTTTCTCATTACAGCTTTCTTTGATGCCACCAGTGACCAGTTTCACATTCATGTACTTATAAACTCTATTAGAGCATTGATATCAATAAAATCAATACCCACCCTTAACCCTTAACTGTCACCTTAACTGAGCATGTTTTGGGTTTATTACCGAAACCCCACGGTACGCCACTGTCTACACTTGAGTATTTTTCTGCACATTTACTTGCAGTTTGTCTCCATTTTGGTGGTAACTGCACTCCACAGTGGTTGGGTTATTTCTGTTACTGTGTTTTAGATGTTGATGAGTTTAATAATCGTGCTTGTTTTCCTTTGTTTATCTCATGGTGGCAGCTAGTTTGTGTGGGAGTGGCTCTTAAAATGAAGAGCCAGGTTACGTTTGCTCTGTTTGGTGAGTTTGGAGTCGGTAGATGAGCACTGGTAGGACAGAACAGATTACGGCCATAGAGGTCACACTGCAAAAAAACGAACTCTAAGCAAGTCATTATGTCTTATTCTTAGTTAAATTCTATTATTATTCTTGATAAGAGCTACATTCTACTGATAAGTCTAGGAAAATGTCTTATTTCAAGTTATCTAAAGACAAAAATGAGGTCTGAATTGCTTGTAATGAGTCAAAGAATTCTGACAACAGGATAAGAAAAAAGTTTCTTGTATTCAGACATCTGTCTAATTTCAGGAAACTTCACAAGAAATTTTTCTTATCCAGTGGCAGATTTTTTTGGATTTGTTACAAGCAATTCAGACATTATTTTCAACCTTTAAAAAACTCAAAATAAGACACTTTAATGACCTGGTCTGATGAATATGGCTCAAATCAAGAAAATAAGTCAATTTTTTACTACAAATAAGACATAATGACTTGCTTAGATTTCAGTTTTTGCAGTGTGGATGAGCACTGGTAGGACACAACAGATGACGGCCATAGAGGTCACACTGCAAAAACTGAAATCTAAGCAAGTCATTATGTCTTATTTGTAGTAAAAATTGTCTTATTGTTCTTAATTTGAGCCACATTTACTAGACAAGGTCAAAAAAATGTCTCATTTCAAGTTATTTAAAGACAAAAATGAGGTCTGAATTGCTTGTAATGAGTCAAAGAAATCTGCCAATGGGATAAGATAAAAATTTATTGTATTCAAACATCTTTCTGATTTCAAGAAACTTCATGAGCAAATTTTTCTAATCCCATTGGCAGATTTTTTGACTTGCTACAAGCAATTCAGACCTCATTTTTGGCTTAAAAAATTGAAATAAGACATTTTCTTGACCTGGTCTGATGAATGTGGCTCAAATCAAGAAAAATAAGACAATTTTTTTTTACTACAAATGAGATGTAGTGACTACACTGCAAAAACGGAAATCTAAGCAAGTCATTGTGTCTTATTTGTAGTAAAAATTGTCTTATTGTTCTTAATTTGAGCCACATTCACCAGACCAGGTCATAAAAATGTCTTATTTCAACTTTTTAAAGAAATTAATGAGGAGTAAATTGCTTGTAACAAGTCAAAAAAATCTGCCAATGGGATAAGAAGAATTCGCCCGGGAAATTTCTTGAAATTAGATAGATGTCTTAAAACAAGAATCTTTTATCTTATCCCATTGGCAGATTTTTTTTTACTTGTTACAAGCAATTGATGCCTCATTTTTGTCTTTAAAAAAACTTGAAATGAGACATTTTTATGACCTGGTCTAGTAAATGTGGCTCAAATCAAGAATAGTAAGACAAATTTAACTAAAAATAAGACATAATGACTCGCTTGGATTTCAGTTTTTGCAGAATTTTTAGGATAAGGATTTAGAGAAACGTAAAAGGCTGCAGTTCATTTGCAAAAGTTTCTTTTGCTTCTGAACTGTCAGAATATAATTTCTAAGGATTTCTCAGAGAGTGTCCTCTTTTGTTTCCACGTTTCTCCAACCTGATTGTCATTTCACTTCCTAAATAATTACCAGCAGCTTCCTCTCTTATTTAAAGATGCCATTAAGATTTGAAGTGAGAAAACTCTGAATCCCCCCCCCCCCCCTGACATTTTCTCCACCAAAACAATGTTCTCCCTCATTTTAGCTGAATCTAAGATAAGAAGCCTGCTTGGAGTCCAATCTTCCACAGCTGTCGCGCTTGTGTGAGCAGGGTTATTGGATGTATTGAGGTCACTTCCTCTGAGAGCGGCGTGGGCACTGAAGCAGGGCTGCAGTCAGCGGCCTGGGCCGAGTAGCCGGGGGTAAAATGGACTCACCAGTCAGGAGCGCGGCAGACGAGTGTCTCCCCAAAGTCCCAAAACGATGAATGTGTGTGCAGTTTGTTCTGCTCTGTGAGAGAAAACCAGCGCCCACCGGCGGGCTTCAGATTCAGACTGACAGCTGAGGATGCACGTGAGATGTCAGATGGTGTTTTTATCATCCCTGTGCATATATTTCAGAAGTTTCTGGTAAGTCATCGCCCACTTAACCTCCGCTGAACTCCGGCTAACTGGAGCGTGACCACATGCCGCTCCTCGCCCGAGGCACCGCTTGGCTTTTTCTCCGGACTTTCCAAAACCTTATCCAGCCAGCGTCCTCTCCGCTGAGGAAACTCTGCCAGTTTATTTTCAGAGCCAAACCCGCGATTAAACATGCTGTAACAAATAACTGCATGTAAAAAGAAGGATGGTATGCCTTCACCTCCTCCTGCTGCACAATAGTGAAGCCAAGATAAGACATCTCTCCAGAGTGTGCAAAACAAACTGGACTGTTTCGTACTGTATGTCTCTAAGGACAGCGGCACATTTATGTAACCTTTAGCGTGTGGAGCAAACAAAAAGCCTCATACTTTTTAAAATTCCATCCCATCTGTATTTGTTTACACATCAGCTGCCTGATTCAAATAAGTGTCTCATGGGCAAAATGACACAACAGCCAATCAGAATTGACCAAAGTGGTAAACTTTGTTGTTTTTGTGGCCTGCAACACGTTCCTAAAAAGCTTGGACAGGTTCATGTTTTTTCCTTTAAAAACACTGGTTCAGTGTTTGTGAACTGAGGACACTAATTGTTGAAGCTTTGGAGCTGGAATTCTTTCACATTCTTGTTGATGAACAACTTCAGTTGCTCAACAGTCCGGGGTCTCTGTTGTTGTATTTTGTTCTTCATAATGTTCCACACATTTTCAACGGGAGACAGGTCTGGAGACGTCCGTCCAGTCAGATCATCGACGTGAGAAGATGATGCCTCGGTGCGACAACATTGTCCTCGTCTTACACAGAACCAAAGTAACAGAACGACTTTATTAGTCCCTGCAGGGACTTTTTCTGTTTCACAGAACCTACCGTCGTCTACAACGAGGTTTTGGACAAACATGGAAAGTCGTTTAATGCTGCCTTCACAGCTACTGGGACAGTTACCCATGATGCCATGGGCACTAACACACCCCCAAACCATCACAGATGCTGCTTTTGAACTTTGCTCTGAGAACAATCCTGATTGTCCTTTCCCTCTTTGGCCTGGAGGACACCACGTCCATGACTTCCAAAAAGAGTTCTGCTGCGTTTGTGTGTGTTGTTGATGTCTGACTTTGTCTTTGCATGGTAGAGTTTGAACTGTCACTTGTAGATGTAGTGATGAACTGTGTTAACTGACAATGGTTTTCTGAAGTGTTCCTGAGCCCACGTGCTAATATCCTTTACACAATGATGTGGGTTTTTAATGCAGCGCCGCCTGAGGGGTCAAAGGTCACGGCCATTCAATGTTGGTTTTGGGCCTTGCTGCTTACGTGCAGAGATTTCTCCAGATTCTCTGAATCTTTTGATGATATTATGGACTGTAGATGATGAAATCCATCAATTCCTGCAGTTGGACAAAGTTGAGAAACATTGTTCTTAAACTGTTGGACTGTTTGCTCACGCAGTTGTTGACAAAGTGGTGAACCTGGTATCGCCTGTTTCCAATAAACCTGTTCACCTGTGGAATGATCCAAACAGCTGTTTTTTCATCATTCATCAACTTTCACAGTCTTTTGTTGAACCTGTCCCAGCTTTTTAGGAGCTAGTTACAAACATCAAATTTAAATCACTGTATTATTTTACATTAACAGTCTCATCTTAATCTTTGTGATGTCACATTCATTCGTCGTAATTCTCCTGGTTCCTGATAACTCACTCTCAGTTTTGTGCATCATAAACACAAACTCCAGGACAAAGTGAGCCGTTTATACCTCCTCACAGATCCTGCTGTCTCTTCTCTTCCTTCTTCATACTCCTCCACACTCACATCATGGTTGCATCACGTCACACATGTCTTCCCCGTGGGCACGAAAGCGGCACAACAGCTGGGCTGTCAGGAGGTGTCAGTTTTGCAGGAGGGAACAGGGGAGTAAGTGGCTGCTTCGGTTTTCAGAGGATCCTCCTGACACGCTCCCGCCCCCCCGCTGCTCTGCTGAACTCCAGATGGGGCTTTGTCCCCGACTTATTAAACATTTAACAGGTGATTCTGCCGTCTGCCCTTGACCTTTGGAGCTCCGAGGGCCGACTGGGACCGCACAAAGACGGAGGGGGGGTGTTTTGGGGATTTGAGGGGGCAAAGGAGTTGACAAACGACTTCTCTGGCTTTGCCCACTGACGGCGTTGGCAGGTTGTCAGCAGAGAGAGCGCAATATCATTTGTAGTAAATTACCAGCCCACACGGAGTGACACAAGGCAGCGTAAGTCAAGATGTTCTGACAGCTCCTTCAGCCGCCACGCAGAGCCAGCACAGGAAAGTGCACACACACACAGAAATGTGCCAAGACTTTACCCACAAGCCCCAGGGAAACAAAAAGTGAAAACAACGAGAGAGCGACGTCAAGAGGAATATCAGAATGATTTCTGAAGCTGTAGTTCTGTAAATTCAGTGTAATTTCAGCTGATGATGCATTTAAATTCAGGCCTGACTGCAGCTGATGATGCTCACACTACAAAAACTGAAATCTAAGCAAGTCATTGTGTCTTATTTTTAGTCAAATTTGTCTTACTATTCTTGATTTGACCCACATTTACTAGACAAGGTCATAAAAATGTCTCATTTCAAGTTTTTTAAAGACAAAAATGAGGCATCAATTGTTTGTGACAAGTAAAAAATAATCTGCCAATGGGATAAGATAAAAGATTCTTGTTTTAAGACACCTTTCTAATTTTGACAAACTTCCCGGGCAAATTTGTCTTATCAGAAAAGAGTCTTATAAGAAATTACACCTCATTTTTGTCTTAAAAAAACTTGAAATAAGACATTTTTATGACCTGGTCTGGTGAATGTGGCTCAAATTAAGAACAATAAGACAATTTTTACTACAAATAAGACAGAATGACTTGCTTAGATTTCCGTTTTTGCAGTGCAGGTGAACTGAGTTTCCTGATCAGGTGGGCGTGTCCAACAGGTGAAGGCCATAATTTTCTTCAATAAATTAGTTCTGTTTTCTCAAGATAATGAGATAATTTCCTTGAACATAAAAAGCTGAAATGGATAAAAGAGAAACATGTTGGAGTCTGTAACATGTTGCAACACCCTCAGTTTTACAGTTTTTATGGTTTTTCACATCTAATAATTGAAGGAAAAATCAAAATGCAACAATAAAAAGAATATTTTTAACACCATATATTAACACACCATACATAACACATACATTCAAAATATCCAGTTTTTAGTTATTTTTAGATAATTGAAATAAAAAAAATTATACTATTTTTGGAAATGATTTGGCGGCCCATTTGCAAAACCTTTACGGCCCACTAGGGGGACACAGCCCACAGGTTGAGAAACTGGTGTAGACTCTTTTAGATAATTCTTTCTGTGTGTCTTCAAAAGTCATAATAAGCCACCTGTGAATGTCTCCAATTGTGACACCTGCCATAACAGATGTTTATTATTTGTTTGAGTGAGTGAAGGGGGCGGGGCTTAACCATAGGTCAACTGGTTGAAGGAATCTCCAGTCAGCTTCACGAAGAGAGCTTATCTCTTTGTTTAGAAACTTGCATCAATGAAAGCCTCAAGCTTTGTATTTCATGTTTCATGTATTTTGTAACTTTTGAATAACTTAATAGTGTTGTAGCTAGCATTGGCGGCAAAACTCGCCTAAGTTACGCCGATAATCTTGCAAAATTTCACAATGTTATCAGGAGACAACGTCACTTCACACTTATAGATGTATCCTCTCCCCCTGTTACCTTTTGTGTTTGAATTTTACACTTTTATACTACATACAGTCTCCTAATTTGACCTAATTTGTGTTTGATGATCCCGTAAATGAGTCATTTATTACGTTTATCCAGATCCAGTCATGTTAACCTCTTAAGACCCGAGCATTTTTCTTGTGTGCATTTTTTATTTCTCTTTGCTATTTTGGATCAGTAAGACCTAATAAGTATAGAAAATAAATTTGGTCTTTGTACGGGGAGTTATTTTTTTAGTGTAATAAGTTAGCTACTCATTTTAGTTATAAGTTTTATCGTCCATAACTACACTTTTTTCTCTCTGAAATGGGTGTAGAGTTATGAGATCACCAAAAGATGACATGGGAAGTGTCTCTAAATGTGGCTGAGAGATTAAAGTTTTGAAAAATAAAGTTTCATGGGTCTGAGAGGCAGAAATGTTTTGTCCACATATGTACTTGTGTATGTACTTGTATAAAAGTGTGGATGAATAGTCGTCAGTTTTTGCTCAACTGTATGTTGTGTATGATTAAAGGTGCTATAGGTAACTTTTTGAGTAAAGTTTAAAAGTGCTGAAAATTATTCAGGCATTAAAAAAATACACTTTTGTGTGATTTCACTTGGTTGCATGAAGTAGTTTATTTATGCTTTTATAGGCTTTTATTGTCTTATGTTTATTATGACAAATTAATGCACTGAATGTTAATTGAATTTGTGTTAAAGCAAAGTAAAGAGACACAATCTGGAAAAGGGTACGAGTGCCTCTGTGTTTCTTACTCTGAGATTCTACCTTAATTCCTGCAGACTTATTTTTAACCATAACATACAATGTGCTGGGCTGCTACACCGTCACGCTTTTACCTGGCTTATGCGACCATTGGTGTCCAGCTTAAACGCCGCCAACCAACACGTTTGGCATGTTTTGACGTGGAAGCACAAACAGGATCGGGTTTTCCTGATCTGACCAAGCGCTTGGTGGAAACCGGGCCTTGTACGACCACCATTCTGGACGCCAGACTCCCTCCGCTCCTCAAACCCAGGTTCCCGCCATGAGACTTCCCGTTTTAGAGAAGCCGATAGGGATTAAGTTTAAAATAGAGCCGCTCTGTGTTGTGTACCTGCTCGGATGTCACTTCCAAATCAAGCACAGAAACATCTTAACATCCTCCTCGTGGCTGTCAGGAATCCATCACAGCCCTGAAATCTTCCAAAAGACTGATTTTTACAGTTTTATTTGCCTCCGAATGAGTCATAACGTGGCGCCTGTTTCTACACCTGCACATGCAGACTGAGGCAGCGAGATAGGATTCACGGATTCGTGCTCCTGTGCGACAAACAGCTCTGCAGCGAGGTGTTAAGAGCCCAGAAATGAGAATATTCAGCTCCGCCAGAATCAAAAAGGTGACATCATTGCGTAATTTCAATGATAAATCTCTTTAAAGCAGGTGGTGGCGGTGGCAGCGCTCGTTAACGGAGCCAAAAGCAAAGAGTTTTTTTCAGGGGAAGAAGACGGTGAGCTGGTTGGGATGGCAGGTGAATGGAAAGATGGAGCGAATCGACTGGAATTAACTTGTGTAATGTTTGTAGATTCATGGCTGCCTCCTCCTCTTAGTGTCAGTAGTAATTACACACACCTTTAGGAAAGAGAGAGAGAGAGAGAAAAAGAGAGAGAGAGAGCGAGATAGGCAGGGGGATGAAAGTGTGAACAGAGCCAGAAACAGAGACAAGGCCAGTGCTTGAACGCCACGCCATGACAGACAGCCTCTGGGTCTGTTTTCTTCTGCTGCCAGGAGCTTTTTAGGATTCGTTTTATCTGCTCTGCTTCTCCGCCCACACACACTTACACACACACACACACTTACAAACACACACGACCCTCTGCATGGTGCTCCAGATGATTTGTGTCCAGTTTGGTTTCTCTGGAGCCAGCACGGCCTCTGAGAGCTGCCTCTTTCTCCGTCTGTCTCCTCTTTGAAAGCTCCTCCACCTCCTCGCTGCAGAGGAAACGTCGCCTCAGGTTGTGGGATTCAAAATCAACTTCAATCTGGATTTTTCCTGGAGATGGAGGCTTGGCTCGATCCACCAGTGACGGATTCTGACACAAACATCAAATATAAGACCTTAAAACTGTACTAATCTAATGTCCAATTTCAAAGGGATAAGTTTTGCATAACGTTCGTGTATTCTTGTTTTTTTCAGGTGAGCTCAAAAGTTTACGAATCGAAACTATCAGACACACTTTTCACAACTTCAAAGGTGCCGTATTATACTTGATGCAGAAGTCTGATGTCCCAAAGTCATGAATGTGCCTGTTTGTCCTGAAAAAAACACTGGGATCATGAATTTAGACCTGACGCAATTCCCTCTTTTTCGCAGCATTTCTCAGCGTCTGCATCTGAATATGCAAATGAGCTCAAACTCTCCATCTTTCAGGAAGTGTTCATAGTGACCAGACTCAAGGAAATAAGAAAGAATATAGCAAAACGCCTCTTTGTCTTATCAATTTGTTTGCAAGTTATGTTGGACCCTGAGTCTTGAAGAGAGATTTCCAGAAAAAGGGAGCTCATGAGGAGAGAAGAGGATGGATTTTTTTAATATTGGAGGGTGTTGAAGACTCGCAGGGGACCCAAATCCATGTAAAAGTGGATTTTGTGTAATAAAGCACCTTTAGATAATGTGAGCTTTGGTCATTTATGTATAAATTATGCTGAGGTACTGGCTAACATAGACCAGGCCAGTAGCGACCCTTCCGATGTTTTTTAACCTTAAGTTTCAGGAACTAGATGCTTTCATTGTTGTCTAAGTTTCCATTGAAAGCCAGTGAAGATTGAGTGAATCAGACCAGTAAAAAATAAATATTGTTGCACTTCACCTCCAGACCAGTAGAGGGCAGTACAACAACAAAAAAGGCTGTTTGTTTTATCGTAAACAGACTCAAGAGTTGAGAGTTTAAAACGATAGAAATTCACAGACTCACTATGAGATAAGACAGAATTATGCATAATAAGTTGAAAATTTTGAGTTTAAAGTCAAAACTTTGAGATAAAGAGTCAGTAATTTGAGATACATCAATAAAATTAGTGGGTAAAGGTTGAAATTTTGCCTAACAATCTCAAGATTTTTGACTTTATTGGTGCAAAAAAAGGGAGAAATCTCAACAAAGTCAGTTTTTAATTTTCATATTTTTAACTGGGCAGAAATTGGCTTCAATCCATTATTTATTGCCATTATACAAACGTTTGACTCTTTGGGGTTTTCAGAATAAAATCACCCTGATATTAACCCTGTGGTGCATAGTGGTCACTACAGTGGACACGATTTCCTCCTAAATTCAGTGGTTCATGTGGTGGAAATTCATATTAGCCTGTGTCAGGATATTTTTATTCTTCTTAGGGCCTGAAAAATATTTTCAATTCTTTTTCCAAATATATATAGATGTATTTTTTTAAGTTATAGACAAACATTTGAGGGCAAAACAGCGTATTAACTATAAATTATTCAGTATTAAAATGGATGAAAGAGAGTTAAAATGTTTCGCAAAGCATTAAAAAAAGATTATTAATGAAATTACAAAAAAAAAAAGAAAAGAAGTCAAACAAAAAATAAATCTCAGTTACAAATATTTGAAAAACAAAGCAAAACTTTTTTTCATGCTTTAAGACAAATAAAAACACTCAAGGTAAAAAATTCTGACACTGACTTTCATAATTCATGCATCAGAGGGTTAAGATGTTTTTCAACCTGAAGTTTCAGGAACTAAATGCTTTCATAGTTGTATGAGTTTCTGTTGAACTCCCAGGAAGATTAAGCAAATCAGACCGGTGAAAAGAAAAAATATGTTGCACTTCACCTCCAGACCAGTAGAGGGCAGTAAGACAACAACAAAGGCTGTTTGTTTTATTGTAAACAGACTTACTGCCTTTCTATTCCAAGTGTATTTGTGAAGAATATGAGGAATCTGAATATTTTAGCCTCTAAACCTTTGATGTTACGGCTCCTACAGTTATATCGCCATCTACAGCGTTTATGTGTAATTGCAGATTTTTTTTTTGTTGTGTAAAGGGGCCTGAGACCTTATTCCCTGCAGTTGAAACATAAAATCACCTAATCTCAACCTGAAAAGTGTCTCTACTGTCACTTTTTGTGGATGAATGGATGACTTTAGTGTTTTCTAAAGCTTGTATTGATGCTCCTCACACTGACTCCACCTCCAAACGTCCTTCTGCCGTACATGAAGCCTTTTAACATAATTCCTATAACCTGATAAGACGTCCTTTAAAAGTCCTCTGTGAGATAAACACAGTTAGATCAGACTCGATGCACAGCACATCTGGGCTCTCAGAAATCCTTTTAGGGCCGCTCTAAAGTCCCGGTCGCTGGCACGTGGATCCAGAGTTCTTCATCACACCCAAATTTGTGGCAGCGATCTCAAAGAGCTGCTTCATAAATGGATTTCTGCTGGTGTGTGTGTGTGTGTGTGTGTGTGTGTGTGTGTGTGTGTGTGAAGCCTCATCGGGGAGCCGCTGCACCATGTGGCCATCTGTCTTCTTCCTTCCAGCCCCCTGAGCCACTTTCCCAGAAATCAACACCCCGTGGTCTGAGTCACCCTCGCCATCCTGTCGTCTGTATTTATTTATTTATTTATTTATTTATCTCCCATTAAAGTCTTCCAGCGCCGCGGAGTGGTTTTTCTCTACGACCCCCTGCTGTGCCGTGTTATTGCAGGAACATTACGGGTAAATGTCCTTGGAGCTGTTTCGCCGCCGTCATCTCGATAAACGGTAGAAATAATGAACCCAGTCGCTGTGACGTCACCAAATGGTTCATCAGACGCCGTTTTAGTTTTCCGCCATGTTGGTTTTCTGGTTTCTGGAGCCAAATAAACCAACTTTGACAAAAAGGATTGGTATGGACAAGATTTACCCACGAGGAATCTAGTCTGAACGACACGTTGTCATCGGCAAAGCGTGAAATTAACGTTTTAATAACATCCACACAATGCTGAGTAATTCACATATTTTCACTTAAGCTTTTCTCATAAAAAGCGTGTATTGGTTTTTTTTTCCACAAAAAAGAACATTTTCTTCATTTGTGGGTTAACATATTTAGAAATCAGAGCCAAATATTTAGAAATCTAAGCAAAATATTCAAGGGTCTCATCAAAGATTTAGAAATCTGGGATGAATATTAAAAAATCTGAGCCAAATATGTAGAAATCTGAATTAAATATGAGAAAATTTGAGCTGAATATTTGGAAATCTGAGCTATTGTTAAGAAATCTGAGCTTAATATTCAGAAATCTGAGCTAAATATTCCAAATTCTGAGCCAAATATGTAGAAATCTGAGATAAATAATAATAAATCTGAGCTTAATTTTTAGAAATCTTAGCTAGCTGTTTAGAAATCATATTAAAGCTTAAGAAATCTGAGGTAAATATTTCAAAATCTGAACCAAAGATGTAGAAATCTGAGCTAAATTATAAGAAATCTGAGCGTAATTTTACGAAATCTTACCTCAATATTTAGAAATTTGAGCGAAATATTCAGAAACTCGAACAAAATATCAAGAAATCTTTGCCAAAGATTTAGAAATATTAGTTAAATATTAAGAATGTAAAAAAAGTGATTAGAAAAGTGGCGTAATATTTAGAATCAGGATGTTAACATATCACATTTAGATAAAACATTCAACATTTATTTATAATATATGACATATATTTTCAAATATTTCTCTAAATCTGAATAAAAAATGATGTTTTGGGGCTGAATGTGGAGAAATGTTGTTATTTGTAGTGTGTGAAACTTAGCAATGCTGTTTGGTGGTGTTTGATGGGAATGACAGTGAAGACCTGCAGGTGGAGCCAGTGAGCTGAGTAAAGCTTGGTGCTGCCTCAATAGTTACAATGGAAAAAGGAGGCTCAGCATCAGGGGGCGTGGCATGTAAACAGTCAACCACGTGGAGAAAAACCGTGACTGTCTGGATGTTTGGAGTTAACATTGAACTTTCAGCTTTTTGAAATGGACACTTTACTATGAAATAAAGGACTGTTCCAGAAAAAGACTAAGGGTGATAAAGGGTGACAGGTCAGAGGCGCAGAGTCCTCAGTGCGAAACTGTGGCGCGCAGCAGGTTCCCACATGCAGCGCACCGGAGCACCGACGCAACGGAGCAAAGACGCACCGGAGCACAGACGCACTGTAGCACGGCCTCGTCAGGATCCTCTGGAGCTGGAAGGAAGCGCGAAATGTTCGGGGAGAGACGCCGCACTCCCCTGCTGCCAGATCCGAGATGGAGCAGAACCTGACGGTGCCCTGAGCTGCCAACCAGGTGCAGCTGTTACCTGTGGAGGAGGAGGAGCCACGGACAGGACAGGTGGATGTTTGGATATTTGGATATTTGGATATTCGCCCTCAGGATCCCCCACCTTCTCGGACAGAGTCTCAGCTCGTCAGAAAAGTAAGTGAAGCCTTTAAAGATTAAAGTTCTTGTAAAAATTGTTGATTGTGGAGCAACTGTAGCAACAGCAGCAGCAGATTTCACAGACTGTCAGGATTCAGAGTGAAAGTGGGAAATGTTGCTGCTCTGTGATGCTGTTTGTTTGCTGTTGCTGCTGCTCTCTGCTGCTGCTGTTGTTCATTGCTGCTGTTGCTGCTGTTGTTGCTCTCTACTGCTGTTGTTGCTCTCTACTGCTGTTGCTGCTGTTGTTGCTCTCTACTGCTGTTGTTGCTCATTGCTGCTGTTGCTGCTTCTGTTGCTCTCAACTGCTGTTGTTGCTCATAGCTGCTGTTGCTGCTGCTGTTGCCTTCTGTTGCTGTTGCTCTCTGCTGCTGTTGCTCTCTGCTGTTGTTGCTCCCTGTTGCTGTTGTTCTCTGCTACTGTTGCTCCCTGTTGCTGTTGCTCTCTGCTGCTGTTGCTCTCTGCTGCTGTTGCTCCCTGTTGCTTTTGCTCCCTGTTGCTGTTGCTCTCTGGTGCTGTTGCTCTCTGCTGCTGTTGCTCTCTGATGCTGTTGCTCCCTGTTGCTTTTGCTTTCTGTTGCTGTTGCTCTCTGATGCTGTCACATTTAGCTGCTGTTTGCTGTTGCTATTGCTCTCTGCTGCTGTTGCTCTTAGCTGTTGTTGCTCTCTGATGCTGTTTCTGTTGCTCTCTGCTGCTGTTTGTTGCTCTATATGCTATTGTTGCTCTCTGATGCAGTTGCCATCGCTCTCAACTGCTGTTGTTGCTTACTTGTAATGTTGTTGCTGCTGGTTTCTGATGCTGCTGTTGTTGCTCTTTTCTGTTTTTGCCCTGTGATGCTCTAGTTGCTTTCTGATGCTGTTGTTGCTCTCTGATGCTCTAGTTGCTTTCTGATGCTGTTGTTGCTCTCTGATGCTGTTGCTGAAGTTCTCTTATGCTGTTCTTGCAGTTACGCTGATGTTGCTCTCTTAAACAGTTGTTGCCCTCTTAAACTGTTGTCGTCTCTAATGCTGATGTTGCTCTCTAAAGCTGTTGTTGCTCTCTAAAGCTGTTGTTGCTCTCTGCTACTGTAGTTGTCACTCTGTTGCTGTTGCTCGCTGATTCTCTCATTTTCTGTTGCTGTTACTGTTGCTGATGCTGCTCTTGCTGTGGCTTTCTGATGTTGCTGTCACTCTCTGCTGCTGTTGCTCTCTGATGCTCTTGTTGCTCTCTGATGCTGTTGTTGCTCTCTTATGCTGCTGTTGCTCTCTGATGCTGTTGTTGCTCTCTTATGCTGCTGTTGCTCTCTGATGCTGTTGTTGCTCTCTTCTATCATTGTCTCTGATGCTGTTGTTTGTCTCTTGTGCTGATGTTGCTGAAAAATTGAGACTCAAAAGTTGGCCCTGACTTTGAAAAGGTTGCACTGCTCTCGTTGATCTTATTTGTTGTGCAAATCTCGATGTCTCTTGTCATGTTGCCCTGGTCATCACTGGGCAGATTTCATTGTTTTGGTGCAGATGTGGTCGTGCAGATCTAGATCTTTCTTCCTGCAGATCTACATTATAATTTAGATCTTCTACTTTTTTTTATAACAGATTCTTCTGATGAAAATTTGCATGTTTAGTCCGAACATCAACTATTGTTACTTCACATTTGTGTTTTCAAGGATTGAAAGTCAAATAAATCCTCTTCAAAAATCACAAGTATTAGATTTACAAACCCTGCACAGTCTGCAAATAGAAAAACAAACAATTTAGACGAAAGCTTTCGTGAAATAAAAACAAACAAACAAGGCTGTAAAAGTTGTCTTTCTTGGTGCCTTTTGAAAACAGTTAAAAGTCATTTGATGCAGAAGTCTGACGTCCCAAAGTCATGAATGTGGCTGTTTTTCACGGAAAAAATAAATACAGGAATCATGAATTTTGCCCTGACGAAAAACTATAATTTTTGCCGCATTTCTCAGCGAACTGAAGACAGGCCGGGGAACCATATTTTCGTATTTTAGAAATCCGTGTAAAAGTGGATTTTGCCTAATATGACATTCGCTGTCGCTGTGACGTCACCAAATGTTTCATCAGACGCCGTTTTAGTTTTCCGCCATGTTGGTTTTCTGGTTTCTGGAACCAAATAAACCAACTTTGACAAAAATCATTGGTATGGACAAGATTTACCCACAAGGTGTTTTGTCATCGGCAAAGCGTGAAATTAACGTTTTTAACATCCACACAATGCTGAGTAATTCACATATTTTCACTTAAGCTTTTCTCATAAAAAGCATGTTTTGTTTTTTTTCCACAAAAAAGGACATTTTCTTTACTTGTGCGTTAACGTATTTAGAAATCAGAGCCAAATATTTAGAAATCTAAGCTAAATATTTAAGGGTCTTATCAAAGATTTAGAAATCTTGAGTGAATATTAAAAAATCTGAGCCAAATATTTAGCAATCTGAATTAAATATGAGAAAATCTTAGTTTAATATTCAGAAATCTGAGCTAAATATTCCAAATTCTGAGCCAAATATGTAGAAATCTGAGATAGACAATAAGAAATCTGAGCTAAATATAAAGAAATCTTGGCTTAGATTTAGAAATCTTTTCCAAAGATTTAGGAACCTGAGCTAATTATTAAGAAATCCGAACCAAATATGTAGAAATCTGAGCTAAGTTATAAGAAATCTTAGCGTAATATTACGAAATCTTACCTTAATATCTAGAAATTTGAGCGAAATATTCAGAAACTTGAACAAAATATCAAGAAATCTTTGCCAATTTTTAAATAACATTTTTAAATAATCTAAATGTTGCCTCCAGAGTTTAAGTCATGACGAGCCGTGTAAAAAAAGTTTGAAGGCCCCCTGCTGGGAAACATTACACGCCAACTTATTATCCTCAGGAATCAGAATCAGAACCAGAAATACTTTATTTATCCTGTTGGGGAAATTTAGTGTTGCCAGATGCTCATCACACAGTACAAGAGTAGAAAGGAATAATTGGGGATAATAAGGATAATAAGGAATGCAATAAAAAATAAATGTTAAATGATGTAGAATTAGCAGTAAGATAAGGTATGATAAAAATGGAATAGAAAAATAGAATAAAATACTGAATAAGTGTGCAATTGGTTCAATTAGCAACCAATAAGCAATAAAATTACAGAATAAAGCTGAAAGATATATCATTATCGAATTGGTATCAATATATGAAAATTCAAGATGTAGATTTTCCCAGATCATCCTGCATGTAAAGCTCAGACAGTCACATGATTATTGGTGATTTTCTGTTTATGTTGATGACTGACAGTGAGCTCAAATCAATTAACCCCACTATACACATCATGTTATGTTATGTTGCTTTTATTTTTCCTGAAAAATGTTTAGTTTTCACTAAATCCAGAGTCATATTGTATAGATATCTAGATATTTTGCATTAATATTGAGATATGAAATTCTGTCCGCATCATTCAGGAATCAAACATGTTGAAAATAATGACTGAAGAATTCAAAGAGGTTGTGAAACATTCAGTAGAGGTCTAAAAGGACAGACTTTATTGTTTAAACTGTGCCTTCTTCAAGCCAAAGACATAAAAACAAACACCTGGATGCTTCTCTTTATTACCTGACTTACTGAGCTGCATCCTCCAGGGGGCACTGTTGCACCAGGCTACATCCTGCAGGTTGGAGCTGAAGCAGAATTGAAGCTGTGTTTTTATCTTCCACCCTGTGAGACAATAGCACTGTACTGTTATCCAACCTGACCTCCACCTGCAGAAAGAGACGGAGCGTTTGCTTCTTTCAGAGATGAAACAAAATAATCCAGAAAACAACCTCACGTTTAATTTCCGAGTGTAGGAAATGCATCATTCCTGCGTGGGATAATGGAGCAGATCTCAGAGAGGAGACTCCATTAATCGATACCATGAGTGATAGACGCCCGGCTAATAGAAGTGGCGAGCTTGTTTGAATTATGGAGGATTTACTGGAAGATGTTTGGAACAAAAGGTTCGATTCCAGCTGAAGGAAGTCAGTGGTTTCACACACGTGTACTGGCTTATGGCTTTAGATAATGTATAACACGCTGCCTGACTTCCTTGACCTCGCCGTGAATCTTTAATGCACCCCACACCTCCGAATCTTCGATTGGCGTCACCCCGGCTCGTTCCAAACCCTCTGGTCCTCAGGTATTAGAGTACAGGAACCATCTTTCACGTTGTTATTGGCCTCCTTCTCCCCTCCCGTCCTTCGCTACAAATGATCTCTCAGCACTAATGAGCACACGTCTAAAAATACCCTCCTGGTCCAGAGAGTGTGGATGTGTTGTGGTGCGTGTTGGGCTTTAACAGATGTTAATGGTTATGGAGCGTCGGAGCGCTGTAATGAATAGAGGCACAGCTTTCCCCGTGACTTCATTTACCCGGGATATTTTAGTATTCAACACACACATCTGCACCCACGCACTCAGAGCCCAAGCCCCCTGCTTCCCCTGCGGCTACCTTTTTAACATACCGGTGGTGTTCTCCGTTGCCATGGTAACCCAGCGTGACCTTTCCCGGGAGGTCGAGCGGCTCCCGTTGAAGAGATTTTCGCTCCGGCGGCACCCATTGGTGGTTTGGTCATAGAAACAGGCTCCGGTTTGACGGATGAGGGAAATGTTCCAACTGGACGAAAGAAAACGTAAAGTGATGGATGAGGCCGTCACCGACCTCGTATAATTAACCAACAGGGTCAACACGTCGCCCTGCGTGACGGTCCAATGACTCAATTCATGCAGGAAGTTGCTGAGGACGACCTTCTACGTGACAAAAATGACACAAATTGCAGGTGATAAAGTTACAGCTACGTCTGCAGAGACCAGGGACCTTTCACATTAAGACAACGATTACCTGTACTCAGGAATCAGTTCTCATCGTTACCAATTTTCAGTACTTTTGTGCATTAATGTGGTCATAACTGTTCATTTGTTTAACAGTTAAATATCAAAATATTTCAATTGAACAGATCCATGTGTTTCTATGTAAATGTAAAAACTCTTTGTAAAGTATAGTAATTCAGATTTTTCCGTGTAAATGTATAAGTTTTCCTAAAATACTTTAATCCAGATGTTCCTGTGTTAGTGTAAAAGTTTTTGTAAAAAAAAAAATAAACTATGTTTTCCTGTGTTCATGTTAAAGTCTTTGTTAAGCAAAATAATCAAGGTCTTTCGGTGTAAAAGTCTTTGTGAAGTATAATAATCCAGATGTTTCGTTGGAAAAGCTAAAGTCTTTGTAAAGTATAATATTTGAGACGTTTCTGTGTAAATTTAAAAGTCTTTGTTAAATATAATAATCCAGATGTTTCCATGTAAATATAAAAGTTTTTGTATAGTACAGTAATCCAAGTGTTTCTATGTAAATGTAAAAAGTCTTTGTAAAGTATAATAATTCAGATTTTTCTGTGTAAATGTAAAGTTTTTCGTAAAATACAATAATTTATGTTTTCCTGTGTAAAGGTTAAAGTCTTTGTAAAGTATAAAAATCCAGATGTTAATGTGTTAGTGTAAAAGTTTTCGTAAAAAATATAATAAGCTTTGTTTCCTGTGTAAAAGTTAAAGTCTTTGTAAAGTATAATAATCCAGATGTTCCTGTGTAAATGTAAAAGTCCTGTAAACAATTCAGGCGTTTCTATGTAAAGTTACTAAAGCTTTTGTATGTGAAAGTCTTTGTAAAGTAAAATAATCAAGGTGTGTCTGTGTAAATCTAATAATCTTTGTAAACTATAATAATCCAGATGTTCCTGTGTAAATGTAAAAGTTTTGAAAAATACAATAATTTATGTTTTCCTGTGTAAGTGTAAAAGTCTTTGTTAAGTTTAAAAATCCAGGTTTTCTGTGTAAATGTAAAAGTCTCTGTTAAGTATAATAATCCAGATGTTCATGTGTTAGTGTAAAAGTTTTCGTGAAAAATACAATAAGCTTTGGTTCCTGTGTAAATGTTAAAGTCTTTGTAAAGCAAAATGATCCATTTGTTCCTATGTGAACACCAAAGTTTTTTTACTTTTAATAATCCAGATGTTCCTGTGTAAATGTAAAAGTCTTTGTAAAGTAATATAATCCAGATTATCCTGTGTAAGTGTAAAAGTTTTTGTTAAATACAATAAACTATGTTTTCCTGTGTTTATGTTAAAGTCTTTATCAAGCAAAATAATCAAGGTCTTTCGGTGTAAATGTAAAAGTCTTTGTGAAGTATAATAATCCAGATGTTTCGTTGGAAAAGCTAAAGTCTTCATAAAGTATAATATTTGAGACGTTTCTGTGCAAATGTTAAATTCATTGCAAAGAATAATAATCCAGGTTCTTGTGTAGATTTAAATTTTTTTGTATAGTTTAATAATCGATGTGTTTCTGTATAAATGTAAAAGTTTTTGGAAAGTATAATTATCCATGTATCCCTGTGTGAATGTAAAAGTCATTATAAAGTTTTTCTTAGTATATTTACCCTAATAAATATTTCAATACACATTTCAACTGTTTGTACTGTAACATCACAGTTGTGTCTTACATTTCTTCAACATGAAAACTCTTTTCCAAAATTTACTACAACTTCAATCGCACTCATTTGAAGCTCTTAGTATCACTCACTGAGGTTTTCCCTTATTGTCTAACTTCCTGCTTGTGTTGTACGTCATTTCAGATCAAAGTGTCTGCCAATTGAAATTGTAGAATTGTAGAATTAATACATTAATAATGACGTCGCAGTGTTTTTTCTTTCCTCAAAATGCATGGAGAATTGCCTACTCTTCCGATCCCTCACAGTCACAAGGATGTGTTAGGTTAGGGTGACCATATTCTGTTTCTCTTAAAAGAGGACTCTTTGCAGACTGTACATTCTGCCTTCCTATTTGTCACGACCCGGTCGAAAACAGGGGAACTTTTTTCGCATGTCATCAGTGAAACGACATTTGCGTTTCGGCATTTTCTTTCTGTACGAGTGTTCTCTGGCAGTGTGCCTTCCTGCCTGTCAGCCTGAGTGAGTGAATGAGAGTGGAGCGCCTCTGTACTGATTTGTGAATGAATTAATACATGTTCCGGGGTTCGGCTCAAACTCAGCCTCTCAGAGTGTGTTTCTAAAGGAACCACTCAACATGAATGAGAAATACACTGTTCTGTGACGCGCTCAAGCAAGGCAAGATCAAAAATCCGGACATTTGAAGGATTTTATAAACCCCGACCGGACAGGCCGGACAGCCTCTTAAAAGAGGACATGTCCGGGAAAAAGAGGACGTATGGTCACCCTAGTTTAGGTACTGAAACATGGTACCATTTGATTTTACATGAATCAATACTCCACATTCAGTCGGTGTCCATAAAAGTACCTAATTCTGCCTACGCAGGGGCCTAGGAAGCTGAACTTCCCTCACAGTCTTAGAGAAATCGTGACTGCGCTCGGACTATAAAAGCGAGGACATGTTTTGGTGGAGTATTGCAGGGCGACGTGGACACAAATGAGTTTGTATGTAGTGCTCATGATGGCGTTGGTTAAAGCGTAAACGCGGAAGGAAGTCAGCTGATAAACGCTGACGTCCACAGTCTGAGGTAGAAACCAGTCACAGCTGAAGGAGCCGGGATTAGAGACTCTAGACTTCAAACGTAAAAGCAGAGCAGAGCTGTACATTAAGCAGTGACGCAGCCCTGACTGTTCCCCCACATGGAGAGAAAACCTCCGGATGATTCCAGCAGACGATGAGTTCATTATGACCCGATCAGAAGTGCCAACCTCGCAGAATGTTTGCAGCATGAGAGTCAGCTGGAAGCGAGACCCCACACCCTTCTCCTCCATCCGTGAGAAACCGGGGAGAGCAGACCTCCCCCTGCTCCTGCCCAAGGCTTCCAGCTTAACGCAGACAAGATGTTGGATGTTCCACCGCCTCCTTTTCTCATTTGCGGTTCACTTCTAGATGAAAAGGTGGCGAGCGCCAGGAGCAGACCTCTCCGGAGAGGTTTCATTAGATATTATGAGCTTCCTTCAAGGCCGGGGTCAAAGATGGCTCCTATTTGCACCTTATTTCATGGCCAGGAAGATAATCGACCCACGCAGAGTCCATCTGGAGGGGCTTTTGTCGCACGCAATGAAGGAAAGTCAACACAGCTCTGAAACAAGGGGTGAATGAGGACGGGGAGAACGGGCGCAGAGAGATCAGATGTCCGGCTTGGCGTGGTCAGGTGTTCAGCCCGAGACATGTGACAGCCTCATGAATTTCCTGGTTATCAGTGAGTGTGTTGTCTTGGTACAGTCCCTCTGAGTGTGATACTGCCCCCCCCCCTCCTCTTCGTCCCCATGCTCTGCTTCGTGTCCTTCACAGTCAGTAATCAGATACAGCGAGCTGATTGTGGAGCGGACGACCCGGGGCGGTCCAGCTGCACAGGAGTAGAGTTTCAGCCCTAAAATGATGATGTCACCGCTCCCATGTGACACGGCTCAGTTTCACTGTCAGATCAATTATTCACAGTGTTTAATTGGATCAGCTGAATCCAGATCGCTCGGGGGATCCGTTTCCAGTAACAGCAGCTGCAAATAAACCCTGAGCCAGCACGCCAGACATGGGGCTCCGGATCGATACTGGCAGAGTGCAGCACGCCGCTCTGACCGCAGGGAAACTGCGTCCAAGTTTCTCCAATCAGAATGAGAGGAATAGCGCTAGAATTAAAAATGTAAGCCAAAACGATGTTTATGTTCTCAGTGAACTCAGAAACCAAACAGACGCAGTGATATTGAAAAGCTGCAGTTCCTGGAGTGTCCACTAGAGGCTGGCTCTAAAGCACCTGAACCACATACACACCCATTGAAAAAAAAAGATCTTTACAGCAGAAATAAACATGTTTACTGCCTGGTTTGAGACACAGTTTTAGTCTGAATTAGGCCTAAAACAATCTAATTCTAATTATTATTATTACTTTTTTTGCAAATGCAATATATTGTGCTTTATTGTTAGATTTTGCAACTTGTGTTTTTTGATATTAGGGCTGAACGATATGCAAAAATGATCTGATTCCAATTTTTTTTCTGATTTATTTCTAGGTCCCCAAGCCTATATGGTTTTAAACAAAAACATTGTAAGAAAAGAACATTGACATTACCTTTGGCACAAAAACAACCTATGACATTTCTTTAAACCCCTTCAACTTTTGGACCATTTGTTTTTTACAACCTTCTGACTATTTTCAAAGTTTTAACACAACTTTCTTGCCAATTTCTTTTAGCCTTTGGTTATTTTTAATCACTTTGACTGTTTCTTTTTTGGTCACGTTTTTCTCCATTGTTGCTGCCTCCTTACCATTTTCCAAGTTCTCCAATTCTTTTGTTGCTTTTTGGTTGTTTTTGTCACCTTTCACTCTTCTTTCACCACTTTTTGGCCACTTTTACTACTTTTTGAGAATTTTTCAAGTTTTTTTTCACTATTTTTTTTGCCATTTAAATCACTTTTCACCCCTTTTTTGCCACTTTTGGACATTTTTTTGCTACTTTCTTATTATTAACCACATTTCCTCCCCAACGTCTTGCCAATTTTTACTGCTTTTTCATGTTTTTTTCTCCATTCATGCTAGCTCCTTACTATTTTCCAGGTTTCTCAGTTTTTTGTTCCTTGGTTGTCTTAGTCACTTTTTACTCTTTTTTCACCACTTTTTTGGCTATTTTGCTACTTTCTGATTATTTAAGAAAAGAAAACACATCATTCAGAGTCTCAGAAAATAAGATAATTACAAAATATCAACAAATAAAAATCAGAACAGTAACGACAGGCCTCTGAAAAAGTTTTAAACTGAACATTTTCAAAGTTTTCCAGCAATTTTTGCAGCTTTCTGACCATTGTCTAAGTTTTCTCCCAAGTTTGGCTGCTTTCTAGTCATTTTCTGAGTTTTCTACCAATGTTTGCTTCCCACAGACCATTTTCAAAGTTTGATCCCAATTTTTGCTGCTTTCTGACCATTTTCCAAGTTTCCTTCCTATTTTTGCTGCTTTCTCACTATATTCAAAGATGTCTCCCAATTTTTGCTGCTTTCTGACCATTTTCTAAGTTTTCTTCCCAAGTTTTGCATCTTCCTGACCATTTTCCAAGTTTTCTGCCCCAATTTTTGCAACTTTCTGATCATTTTCCACGTTTTCTTCCTATTTTTGCAACTTTCTGACCATTTTCCAAGTTCTCTTCCTACTTTTGCAACTTTCTGACCATTTTCCAAGTTTTCTTTCTATTTTTGCTTCTTTCTGACCATTTTCTAAGTTTTCTCCCAAGTTTTGCTACTTTCTCACTATTTTCCAAGATTTCTCCCAAGTTTGGCAACTTTCTGACCGTTTTCCATTTTTTCTCCCAATTTTTGCCGCTTTCACTGTAAATAGTAAGTCACAAGGAGACTTAACTCTGACTTAGTGAACCTGTTGAACGAACAGAAAACTCTGAGATTTGTTGTGCTGAGAATAATTTCAAACACTTTCTCAAACTCCTCTGCTGCGTTTGTGGAAGTCTTGGAAATCTAAGCTTCCATCTCTTGTTGCTCTGGATGATTCTGCACTTACATCAGAATATCATCCATACATTAAAGCACATTTGCACCTCCACATTAATCACGGCTGCCCCGTACTGTAACACGCGTGTAGGAGCGGAGGTGATGACCTCAGAGCGTTGGGTGAACGCCAGGCGCTGATGATGCTGCGTTCATTAATCACTCAGACGTGTACTGTGGCGTTCGGGGGCATTGGCAGCCTCTTAGTCATCAGGTATTCCCAAAGCTTCAGCTCTGCTCCTTAAACAGGCCTCACAGTCAAAGGTGGTCTTTGTCCTGGGGGGTGTGGTGGGGTGTAGTGGGGGGGGGTCGTATCTCTACAGAAACCGGCTCATTCATCCTCACATTCAAAGCTTGTTTTTTCACTCGGTCGTCTTTGTTTTCACACGAAACCCACAATGTTTGTGTTGCCTTCCTTTGGTTGTTTCTCACCTCACCGACTATTTATTCAGCGTTAATTCAATCTGTAACTTGATCTTATCAACATGTACGCTCTTCAGAAACATATAAGCTGTAAGTAATCCACTGCACACACGCGTAAGTGGTCGTGTCCGTCGTTAAAAACCTATAAGCTGCAGTAGAAATGATTTATTTGGTCTGAGTTCCTCTGCCCCCTCAGGCGTGAATGCGTCCCTTTCATCGCCTCCGTGTTTGCAGGTATTCGCCACCTATAGAGGCCGAGCTCACAGAGTCTGGAGTGTTTTTTTGGATGGTTTTCAGACGTGTTCTTAAACCAAGCGTTGGCTCCTTTCATGGCTGGAGGATACTGCCGTCTTTGACCATCAACCACTCGCCATCAGCTCACACCTGCCAGGGCGTTCACGGACCAGGTTCGATACTTGGACATGATACTTTTGGAGCCACAGGTTGAGGAACGTCAAGTCAACCGTAAAATTACCTACTGATCTAGAGTCTGTCAGTTGTGGTAGTTTGTTATTTGCTCACAAGAGGCTGTAAAGCATTGGCAGGTCTATTCATCACCAAAGCACCATCCTCTTTGTTGCAAAAAGCAAAATTCAATTAGACTCCCGTACAAACACAAACACCTGATTTAAAACCATTGGCGTGGTGCGTGTCGACAAAGAGGGCTCGCCAAAACTTAAGCCTCATTTTACGCTTTTTTGAGGGGGTTATTCAACATATTTCTATTCACTCTTCGAGAATAATTGGAGGTGAATATATTAATGATTATAATAATGACAATAAGGTGCCTAAAAAGCCTCCTGGAGCTCATAGATTGACGTTCCTAAAACAAAATCAGGAGTTACAGCAACAGACCCAAAAATGGATACCTAGTATTTATTGCTTTATGAGCCTGTATTCTTTTTGAATAGCTTAGTATTGAAAGGGAGGTTAATACATGGTTCTAGTTCTGGATTTATATAAAACACAGTTTATATACAGTGTAGATATATAAGGGGGTCCCTGCTTGGCATCTGTATTAGTTCAGGGGTCCTTGTTCTGAAAAATGTTGACGATCCCTAGCAATTAAGAAATAATAAATGTACAAAAATGTGTTTTTTTTCTTCTTTTTTGAATACTCTTAAATGTGGTTTAAGTGAAAAATGAGCTGATTTCAGCACCAAACTTGTTTTTTTGATTTTCAACATGTGGCCTTATAGAGATAGACTCACTTTTGGGACCACCCTCTAGTGGACGTCTGAGGAACTGCATTTTTTTTTTTTTTTTTAACTTCTCTGTTCAAAACATACTGGGTCAACTTCAAGACATAATTAACCAACAGATTGCATGAATCTTGAAGTAAAATGTGTGGTCAACAGTAGTAGGAAGGTGAACCTCCCCACAATACAAATACAAATTTTTCAACAAAAAAAAGAATAAAGAAATAAAGATATGAGCCTGTATAAAGAGGTTAATACATGGTTCTAGTTCTGAATTAATATAACACACAGTTTATATACAATATAGATATATATGGGGGTCCCTGCCCCATATCTCCATTAGTTCAGGGGTCCTTGGTCTGAAAAATCTCGAGGGTCCCATATAAAAAGTAATTAAAAAGTTATATATACACATAAAATTAGTTTTTCTTCTTTTCTGAAAACTTTGTAATATGATTTAAGTGATAAAGGAGCTGATTTCAGCACCAAAGTTGTTTTTTAATTTTTAACATGAGGCCTTATAGGGATCGACTCACTTTTGGAACCACCCTCTAGTGGACGTCTGAGGAACTGCAGTTTTTTTTTTTTTTTTTTTTTTTTTTTTAATTTCTCTGTTCAAGACATTCTGAGTCAACTTTAAGACTTAAATAACCAACAGAGTGACTGAATCTTGAAGTAAAATTTGTGGTTAACCTGTATAAAGAGCGTAAAATGACCAATTCGAGGGTTTTGGCGGCTCCTGTTCCAAAAGAGAGCCGAGCACGACGAATAAAAGTCGATATCTGCATAAATCAGAGCGTGGATCAATCCCTGAGTCTAATTCAGTTAATAACAGGAGCAGAGCGGCTGAGGGAGGCGGCGTTGATGCGACCAGCGGCTCCTCTGGGCTCAGTGAACTTGTGACTGGTGACCTTTCCTGCGTTTCCAACCTGAGGGGACGAGCTGGGGAGACCCGGCTAATCGGCTTTGTTCGCCACTCAACCGCGGCTCTAATAAGCCTATTGATCCGCATCGGCATCGATCTGCTGCTCAGGCTGGAGCCGGGTTAGCGGGTTGGGAGGGTAAATGGAGAGAGGAGACGAGCTCGGGTTCAACAATCGGGTTTTCCCTTCGAGTTAATTTGGTTTGAGGTTGTTCTGAGAGGACAAAGCACGTACTCTTCACCGTGGATTAGCGTTGCTTCTCTCAGCCGGCCTGGACTTTAAAAACAGGCTCCGTGTGCTGAATAAATCTTCCACATTACAGAGAACACTTCAAATCTTGTAAGCGTGCCGCGGTGCCTGTCTCTCTGTATGCAGGTGAGGACGTCGCCGTGATTTAAACCCCCCTGCGTATGACTCTCACATCATTGAATATGCTGAGGACGGCAGGCGTGGGACAGTTTACATATTTATTATATGTTTATAATGAAAGGGGCATTATGTTACGTCAGCAGAGACACTTCCTTTGGGATTTACAGGCCGGCGCTGTAATAAAAGCCGTGTTTGAGACGCCGTGTCTGTCAGAAGCTGCTGTTCACTCATGTTGTGAAATATGAGATTCAATTTTACGCTTCACTGCTCGTGGAACGCAGCGTAATGTTTAGAGAGTCATATGGGACGTCATGTATATTAAACCAAGACGGAGCGTGAACATTTTCTTCTGTAATGAGAACATAAAGTCATTTGCTCTGTTTGTTAACTGCTGCGTCAGAACGACTCGTCATCAGAGATTTAAGTGAGAGGATTCATGGATGAGTGTTTCTGAGGCTGATTCTAGAAGAAAATCTTTATTATTGTTCCTTAAATTCCTAAAGTTATTAAAGATACAATAATATAAAGTTGATTTTATAACGTATTTACTATGAGAGATAATCTAAATTTCTGCATCACCATACTCTGATTATAATTTTAGACCTGAATGACCGAGAATAAAGGAGTAAAATTGTTGGGATGATATATCGAAGGCACGTAAATGCACCTTTGTTTTGCTCTGTTCACAAAGTTTTTCATGCAAAATGAATGTTTTGCACAGTCGCATTCAATCAAGTTAAAAGGAATGTGTGAATTATTACTTATCTATGGAAGCTAGATTTGCCACTTGAAAAAAACAAACAAAAAAAAGGTGCTTTGCTGCGTTTTTTGTTTTTTTATTGCCCAAATCAGGTTGAAATTTCGACATAAATTTTTTTTTCTTAATAATTTAGACTTTTTTCTCAAAATTCTGACTTCTTATCCAGGAAATGAAACTTTTTTATCTTAAAATTTAAAGTTTTTAAAACTCAAAATTTCGACTTTTCCTTTTACTGGAAATGTGACTTTTTCTTAAAGTAGATTTCATTTTTTTCCTCAAAATTCAAACTATTAATCTCAAAATTGCAACTGTGAACCACAATTATGACTTCTTAGGTATGAATTTTGAATTGAATCTCAAAATTTTGACTTTTTAGCTCAAATTCCAACATTTTATCTAAAATTTTTGACTTTTTAAAAATCAGAATTTCACTTTATCAAAAAATTTTAACCTTTTTTTCTCAAAATTTTGACCCTTCTTCTCAAATTTTGACATTTTTCCTCAAAATTCAAACTATTAAAAACAAAACTTTAACTTTTTTCTCAAAATTTCATCCTTTTATCTCAAAATTTTTACTTTTGAACCCAAAATTATGAGTTTTTATCTCAAAATTTAACTTTCCCTTTCAGATTTTTTAACTCTGATCTCAAAATTTTGACACCTTTTACTCAAAATATGGACTTTTTTATCTCAAAATTTTGACTTGATATGGGCAGAAATAAAAAATCTTAACAGAGCAAATTTCAAATTTTCTTTTTTTTAACTGGCGGAAAGAGCCTGTCATGGTAACTTTACTAATGCTTTACACCAGTGTTTCCCAACCTGTGGTCCATGGCCCCCTGGTGGGCCGCAGATGTATTACAAGTGGGATCATCACCGAATCATTTCCAAAATAGTCTGAAATTTAATGAAGGGTAAATGTATAAAGATACAAATATACAGAATAATGTTTAAAATGTTAAAACTTAAAGGATATTAAACATGCTCAAACATTCGTATATAAGAAAAGTCCTTTAAGAAGGCACGTTAAAGCCCAACATGTAACATGACCCCAAATTTCAAAGGTGTGAAGTGTAATTAAAAAATGCAATGAAACACGAAATGTAATAAACCAAATGTTGTATAATCTAAAAATTTAATCACCACCCCACATTTTAACCAGTTGTTACAAAGTCAGTACTTCCAGGGTCAGATGTGGGCCGCGGTTTTTCCTAGTTTCATGCAATATTTCCCTTGGTTGAAATAACATTGCTCAATATTTTGTGGCAAACTTACAAAAATCAGAACTACTGGATATTTATGAGTATTTCATTTCTTTCTAAATTAGCATTTCATGTGACTTTTTCCTTCTATTTGTGGTATTTGTATGAATTTTATACGATAAACACTCAGTGACACTTCAGCCGTTGGGTAGTGGTTAATATTCTAAAAACTAAAAGGTTTGTTTAAAAAAGAAAACTCATCTATCGGAATAAGAAAAGCTAAATAAATGGTTCTGGTTTTTTTTTTTTTTTCTTGTTGGGGTAGTTAAAGGGTTAAAACGATGCCACAGTGAACTGTAATCAAAGCTAAAGTCTGGAGGACTGTGTCGTCTTCGGTGAGTTCAGAAAAACCAAAAGCAGAGTCTGCTCTGAATCACTGCTGGATGATGAGCTGAGAAACTTGACTAATGCTCGATATGACATAATGTTCCCTGGTTTTCTGACCACTTATATAAACATTTCCTGCTGTGCCCCGAGCCCTGACAAATCTATTTCAGAGCAGACGCCAGAAAAGGCTGTGAGACCGTGCTGCTGTCAGAGCCGCACACAAATCCTGGGAGAATCCTCCAAAACAGCATGACTCAGACTCTGATTGGTCAGGGAAATGAGTTTTCCTCTCCACGGAGCCGCACCTTGTTTACTCAGAGGACGATGATTGCTGCCTCACATACTGTAACACACTCATCATCATCATCATCATCATCATCATCATCATCATCATCATCATCATCACTGCAGCGCTGATGTTAACAGGGAGAGAAGAAAAAAAAAGAGAAATGCAGTCAACTCTTTCGTAACAAACATGACCTGACAGGAGGAGAGGCTGAGATAAGAGAGAGAGGGCAGTCGGAGCTGACACGGGGTTAAATACGTTCCAGTTGCAGAAGTGAATTAGGGCAAAAGTGGAGCTGGAAAGGAACAGACAAGCCTGGTTTCCTCCGGGGGGGATTATGAAACTCGCCTTTACAGTGAAATGACTCTCCATTCTGATGTTTTCATGTCTATTTCTGGACTATCCTCCCGTCACCCCGAGCGCACAAACATCAGAACGCCCTCTGCGCCGCGCTGGACGCCGCTCTGAGCGTGATGGCGGATGGCAGATGTAGTCAGCCAAACATGCACACATGAGCACGCATGCATGCACAAAGTGAAAGTGCACAACAAGAGGAGAGGAGATTGAGACATTTTCTTTGCACAGGCAGATGTCCTTGTTTGGACACACACACACACACACACACACACTGGCAGCAGAACAGCTCTTCCTGGTGTTCACATGAAAGGCTGTAATCAGGGTTGAGTAACGTTTGCGTTGCGTAATTCCTCTTTGTTTTCTCTGGGGCCGATGTGGAAACTACACTGGACTGAAAGTCATACAACAGCTCCTCTTAATTCCCACTCAGCACAACAAATCCCCCTACACACACACACACACACACACTTGGCCCTAAGGCAACACATACTTCATGTTCGCCTTCCCTTACACAGTGAGATCATCAGCTCATGTGTGTGTGTGTGTGTTGCAAATATTCCAAGCTCCCCCGGCCAAGTCTGCCCTGCCCCCGTCAGACAGAAAAACGCTTGCATGTGTAATTTCTGGCCCGGAGGGTTTGATGAACGAGAAGTAACAGTTGGTGTGCATGTGTGCGCCGTCGACTTGTGCCAGCGTGTTTTCTGCTCCTCTTATTCGCCGGAGCCTCAGATTCTTTTTTTTGTGTTTCTGGAGTGAAAATCTCAGAGAGCTCTCCGCCTCCGAGCGGGGTCAGAGGTCACACTGCGTATTGTCCCAATATGGAAACTGCTCCTCCAAGGCCTGGACACACTGAGCTCTTTATCGGCCTGAGCCGGGGCAACGACACTTCCAGAAATTAGATAATAAAGGTGACGTGTTCCTCTGTTTTGGTGGTAAAATGTGTTTTTCTCTGCTTCCTCTACAGACGTTGATATTTATAATAAATCAAAGCTGCTCTGAGCTACTGACATTATTCTGATTATTCACCAAACTGTCAAGATGTTGAGGTGAAAACATGAAACTCTGACTGTTTGTAAAACTGCACTCTTTAACAGAAAATGCTGAAGTGAAAATGCACTTTTACAAACTAAATGCAGATTTTTCTCCTGGTCCTGACCAATGGGAGGCACCGAAAACTGTCTGCAACAGCTGACACCAACATGACAACTCAACATTTAACACTTCAAAATCTAAATTATACTTAAGCTAAGAATTTAAGGCATTATTTATAGTTTGGCACAAGATTAATGCATACTTTTTTTTTTTATTCAAGCACGTGATAGGGCAATAAAATGGAGGCTGTTTCTGCAAGTTAATAACAAATAATAATAATAATTTGGCTTTGTTGAGAAATTTTTTAGCCCATATTGAGTCAAAATTTCAAATTTCAATAGTCAAAAATTTTAGATATAACGTCAAATTTTCTCCCGATAAACAGAAAAAATTCTAAGACAAAAAACAAAAACAAAATTGTGCGGTTTAAAGTTGAAATTTTGAGATTAAACTCAAATTTTCTGATAAAAATTCCAAATTAAAAAAAAAAAAGTAAAATTTTTTTTAAAAAAAGTAAAAATCCAAAGTAATACAGTCTGAATTTTGGGATAATTAGATCAAAATCATAAGATAAAAAGTAAACATTTTGACTTAAAAAGCCAAACCTTTGAGAAAAATGTAAACAAGTCAAGATATTTGATTTAAAAATTAAGATTTTAGAGATAAAATATATCATTTGTAAGAAACTGTCAAAATTTTGAGATTAAAGTCAAAGTTTTAGACAAAAAGTCTGATAATGAGATTAAAAGTCTGATTATTTTACAAAAAAAAGTCAATATCTTGTGAAAAAAAAAATCAAAATTGTTAGATTAAGTCTGTATTTTGAAATATAAGCATAATAATGAGAAAAAAGTCAAAATTTCTAGATAAAAAAATCAAAATTATCTGGAAAACCTCAATATTTTGTGAAAAAAAATTGCTGTATTAAGTCTCTATTCGGAGATAATTTAAACACAATTATGAGAATAAAAGTCAAAATTTTGAAATGTTGTGATTTTGCTTAAGAGTTATAATTCTGCATTCTTATCTCCAAATTCAACCTAATATGAGCAGAAAAGAAAAATCCCTTCAATGCCAGTTTTCCATTTTTATATTTTTGAACCAGCCTTAATGGGCTTCCATACGTTTTTAATGTTTACATAATATAAAATGTTCCCTTCAAACAGTAAAGGAGAGTTTTAAATAAATGTTTGGGTTTTGAAGGTAGAGGGTCCACGTTTTAGAATATGGTTAACCTGGGTGACGTGAAGAGATAAAAAAAAAAGTGACTCTTTTGTTCCTCTCAGAGTCGGGCTCTGCTCCAGCTGTTACAAGATGATGAAGAGATGTGAAAGGATGGAAATGGAGGGAGAGAGTCAAAGGGAGGAGGGGTGTCTTCTGTAAAAATCCTGTTATGTAACTCCTTTTTTTTCTGCATCTGTAAAAGAAAAAAAAAAAAAAAGACTGGAGGAGGAAAAACAGCTTCGTAATTAGCGCTGGCTGTCCTGAGGGTCCTGGTCTCCCCCAATCACATCGCTGAGTCCCACTCTCCACGGCGGACGTGTTGCTAAGCAGACGATGTGACTCAGGAACAGCGAGAACAGCAGCTCCGCCTGCGTGTGCGGCCATGTTTACAGGCGGAGCGCCGCTGCAAATGGAAGCCGGCTGCGATGTCGTTGTTATTGTTGTTGTTGTTGTTGTTGTGGTGGAGAGCAGACGAAGCTTTCGGCTTCTTTTTCCACAAGCGACTCGGGGTGTGGTCTGTTACTGGGAGTGTTTACGAGTCTAGCCCTGTTTCCTGGCTCTCAGATAAAGACCACCCAGAGAGGCCTCATCTCTGCATCCGTCAGCAGTTAAGGATCCCAGGAGAGGCTGCAGCCCTCCTCTAGTGCAGCGCTGATGTAATTACTCAGCATTTATCAAAGTCTCCAGTGACCTGGTCGCTCAGAAAAGCATGCATCGTCATTAATAATCAAAGCAAAGCGCTCCATTTAGCTCCAAGCCTTGTTAACACACCTTTTGAGGTCGCAACATGCACAACATGCACGCACTCATCCCTTCAGGCCGTGCAAAATATGTCAGCTGCAGAAAAAAGACCTTTTATCCTCATGTTGCACTAATTGTTTGGACTTTTTTTTTCCAGCTGATGGTGGATCCAGCTGAGTGTGTAATCAGAGCCTGAAAAGATTGTTAAATTAGGTCAGGCTGCGCTGAAATGATGCCTCGCAGAAGCACTCAAGAGGAGGAAGAGGCTGGATGTGCGGCGTGCAAAGAGGCCTGGGCTAATGGTCTCCATCCTCGCCGTGAATGGAAGGTATTTGTGCCAGAGCTTGATGCATTATTTAAGCGTAAACACAGTGGAGACAGAGAGGCCCGGCGGTGGTGGGCTGCTATTGATTGTGACAGGCCAGAGGAGACATGCACACCTCTCCTAAGTGTCTGGGGCTTCTCACTGTGCCCCCGCAAATCAGCTTTTATTGCTCCAGCTTTGGAGTCTCCACAGTCAGCAGCCGATCAGGCAAAGCAGCTTAGAAGAGACGGCCCGCGGCGGTCCCACTGCGGCCTTACCGCTATCAATCGATCGTTCATCACTCGTCCCTAAGAAACAACAACAAGAAGACGACGAAAGGCGGCGAAGGGAGGGCGAGGGGAGGGGACGTGAGGGAGCGCCGAGCTGGAAAAACCCCGTCAAGTTTGATTTGGGAACAGTCCACGTCCTGTTCTCTGCAGCTCAAATTGAAACATTTGAGGAGGAGAGGGAGAAGAAAAGTAATGAGAAAAACTTTCTGAAAGAGGTCGAATGAAATGTGGCCCCCCTCTCCCGCCCTCCCCCCAGCCCTCCTGCACATTCCTCTCCCCTCAGCAGATCTGGCATGCCCCACAGGAGGCGGCGGCAGCAGCAGCACAGTAATCTTTTCAAAAGGGCGGATTTGAGCGGCCGCCAGGGCAGCCGGCCAACTATTTCTCATTTGGAGCTGGCCTGGAGATGACCCTCCTGTTGGAGCCTCGCTCTCAGGAAAAACAAAAAAAAAAGAAAAAAAACGCCAGCGCCAAGCGAGGGAGCGCCTTGGCAACGCTGGAGAGCAGGGAACAGACGAGCAAAACAGGGAAACCGCGAGCTCGCTCTCAGAAACATCTGCAGCGCCTTCCTGTGCAGGAGAAAGAATTAAACTTAATACTGTCTGCATGAGCCCAGGGGACGGAACCAAAACATGGAGGGCCTGTGTTTCATTCTGTTTTGGAGCTCTGTCTGCAGACTTTTTTTCTCCCTGTCTAACAATTTCCCAACCCCAGCCCCCCTCCCCTCCCCTGGCCTCCTCCGCTCAGCCCTGGCCTCTTGCACTTTCAGAGGAAGCCCACCCTCGGCTGGGGAGGGGCCGCTCCGGGTCCCTGTTATGCTTGTTCAATGATGGATGGACAGGAAAACTAAGAATCCAGCATTCCTGCTTTTACAGTGGGGCGAACGGGCGAGCAGGCGGGCGGGCGGGGAATTCCTGAGCGTCTTTGTAATCACGATATGTTTGACAGCGACTGCAGCGACCTTCATCCAAACTTGCGGTCAAACCTCAGACAGAAGTGCTCCGTAATTATCTGGGTGTTTCTTGCAAAAGTCGCAGAAAACAGGCGGCTTCCAGAAAAGAGTCAAACGGAGGGAAAAGAGGACAGGACATGTGGAAATGTTTGGCGGCTTAAAGGCTTTGTGAGTCAGACCTAAGACATCAAATTCCACATGCTGGGTTCAGATATCGTGTCTGTATGCAATGTTTACCGCCGCACTCAGCCCGGACTTGGCCACTGGGCCAATAAGACGCCCCTGCGGCCGGCTTTAAGGAGGGAGCCGGGATGACAACAAAGACAGCCCTTATGTTTTCCCTCTAAAACTCGTCTCTCACCCCCCCCCACGCTCGCACACACACACCAAAAAACAACGCTCCAGTAAAAACTCATCACACATCTGCCAGATCCGCTGAGGCCTGCCTCCAATTATCCGCCCACCACGCTGGAATCCCAGGAAGCCTCTGTCCGGCAGAGCGTTTGATGTTGCCACGCAACATTTGACAGAGAACAGGGCGGCTTTGAAAATCACAGTGTAAACTCGCCTGCCAAGTTTGACGTGAAGAAAGAGGGGGATGGAGGGGGGAGGAGGAGGAAAATGCCACTCGATGGAAAGCAGCTGCTGACGGCTGGGAAACATTGCTTTAAATGGGCCCAAATGTGGCTCAGCTCTTCCAGACCTCGGCTCAGTGGTCAGCATTTATTCTTCCAGAGCTGCTGCTGCTGATGTGTACATACGAGCAGGCCCAGAAAAAAAAA